>JAJMID010000147.1:0-33766 GCA_030583405.1 Sugiyamaella americana
TTAAATATTCCTCGCGTAGCGAGGAACAACGGGTCCGGGCAGAGCCCGGCCGCCGGAGGCTGGTTGGCTGGCTGGCTGGCATGTGTGTGATTAGATAAGGGTTAGGGTGTGTGCGCGTATCGTATCGCGCTTTATTTACATCTTAAAATGTAAATTTGTAAACAAATCAAAAGATAGTGTAAAATATTTCAAAATAAAGATATTATCTACTGTTTGTGGAAAAGGAATTATTTATTAGATATTTATAAATATAGTGGTGGCTTTGTTCTCTCATGGTTGAAGCTAAAATTGATAATAGCAATAGTAATATGTCTCTACATTTACATATGGAAGATTATAGAAATAATTTATCTGATAGTGTCAATTCTCCAACACGTAGATCTCATTCTCATACTTTATCATCTAGATATAATAAAAATGACGGCGTGGAGAGAACTCGTAATCCGAGTATTGAAGCTGCAAGACGTGAGATTCTTCAATCATTAGATAGATCTCCATTGAAATTATATCCTAATGAACATAAATCTCAGGAAAAGAACTATTTCAAAGAAAACCAAATTGATGATGATGAAACTAATTTTAGTAAATATGACTTTAGAAATTTGTCTTATAGAGATAGGGGTGTAAAGAGTGATGCAAGGAAGGGAAATGGTGGTGAAGGATTAGATGTAAAACAACAATCTGATTCAATCTTAGGTCCAGAGTTAAGAGATGATATAAAATCCAGTTTAGGAGATAGGTTGCCGAGGAGTCAAGGGAAAGGTGGTTATGAAGTTGAAGGTGGACAAGACTATGAGCATGAACGACAACAGGTATTAGACCGTCCTTTTGAATATCAATATGAACGAACTTATGAAGTTCCTCGTCATGAAAATCAACGTGAGGGCGAGCGTGAGCGTGAGAGTGAGCGTAATGGCAGGTATGAAAATTCCCATGAACCTCAACTTGAACTCAATCATAAATCTGAAATTGAACTTAACCACCAACCTATAGTTCAAACCCAACGTCAACCTCAATCAGAATTCAAATTTCCTTCTAATTCAAATATAGCATCTCTTGAATCTAGGCTTACTCAAAAACCTTATGCTAATTCCAAATCTAATACTACTATTCATGCTATTCCTACTCCAAAAAAATTAATACAATCATCATTATCAAGATCAAAATCACAAATAATTCGTGAACGTCCTTCTCCAAATAAAGTTACTGATTCTGATATTGAACCTGCTTTAAAGAAAAGATCAGTATCTGATGATAAAACTAAACGTTTAAGTATGTTGCCAGCAGATAGAAATAGAAGACAAAGTGTACTTCCTAAACCAGGAACTGCACCTGGTGATATAACTATACGTGGTCGTGTAGGTAGGTTATTACCACCAAGCAGTGTTAAAACGAAACCAATTGGAAAAGATACCCGAAATACAACTGTTACATCTAATGTGGGTACTACAACTAGTAGTAAATTGAAGGAGAAGAAAGATAATGAACTTAGTATTGTTAAATTAGAAGATACCATCTCATCTAATCAATTTCCTAATCAATTAAGGATTGATATGGAAAAAAAATTAGCAGCACAACGAACAGAAGTTCTATCATTAAAAGCAAAACTTTCTGGTAAAGATAATGAAATTAAAAGTTTAAAATCATCACTGGAACAATCTGAATTAAAGGTTGAATCAGAAAGTAGACAACGGGAAGAATTAATTGCAAAAATTGCTAAAGAACTTCATAGTGAATATAATAAGAAGCATGAATCCAAAATTGTACAATTTAAAAATTCAGTGAAGATAAAAGAAGATAAATTAACATCAGAAATACAAATGTTAAAAGCAGAAATTGAACATTTAAATATGCAATTAGTAGTTGAACGGGAGAAGATGGTTGATACTTCAGAAGTAGAAATGCTACGACAAGAACTTCATGAAGTAAACCGAGAACTTAGAAATGAAAGAGTGGAGAAGGCAGAATTTGTATCGTTATACGAGACATACCGAAATGAAGTAGATACAAGGGAAAGGGAGAGAATGCGAGAGATGAGAGAGATGAGAGAGAATGAGGTTTGGGTAGATATGAGGTAGTATTTACAGGGAAAGTATAAATTAGAATAGAACGTTATATAATGATAATGATAATGACAAGGAGACGGTGTATGAGTATACAAGTTATATGAAGATGATATGACCTTGGGATGGATAGTGTCTATTTACAAGGAAAGGGATTTTCATAGAAGATGAACGTAGGTAACGTTGGTGCGTTTTGTATTGTTTAAATCACTTCAATTAGAAGTGTTTAGCTTTAATTAAACGCTTAATCGTTAAACTTAACTTTGATTTATCTCACTTGCTAGACATCGTTACCATTAAGTAAACGGTTAAAACGGCAACGTTAAACCATCATATAGCATCATACATCGAGTTGAATTATTAATAAACTTAATAATTCAACCATCTACCGATCGATCGATAAAATATACTAAGGTACATTTATTATATTTACTTAATTAAGATAAATCTTGTTCCTACATACATTCTACATAAATCTTATCCTATATAATCTGAATACAAGGTTACATATTGACGGTTATTGTTCCGTGCTTCCATAACTTTAAACTATAGATAATGACTAAATAAATAAATAAATCATTTAATAAAATTATAAGCTATGTATTGAGATAATGGGTGTAGTGGTTAGTAGTTTAGTGGTTACGATGTTATTATGATTCAGAGATGAAAAAGTACCCGAAGTTAGAGCTAATCATATATAGTACATAGTGAAAACTAACGAAACCACCTCAAAAGTTACCTTGCCAGACTACCTCCATACTCGGCTTTCAATCATAATCGTATACAATATTATACGACGCGATTTATATAATAATATTACAATGCCATACACTTGACTCACTCACACTATTCACTGTGCGTTTACCGCGTCAAACGCAATACTTCTCCACAATAAGCTGGCCGATTAATGCAAAGTCCCTGTTATCAGTGCGGCGTTACTGGGTCTTTGTGCATTCACTAAGCGGTTGTTTTTGATCAGGGTACTAACAGTACTCTTACAGAGGTGGGTGGGTGTAATTAAAGGGAAATTGGACAACAGCCGGGAATAGAAGTTTAAGCAGTTATAACAAGAACATAAAAGTTAAAGCATTATTTTCAAGGAAGAAATTTAATTTTATTTTTTACAGCAGGTAGTTTGAATATATGAAGGAGAAATTTGTAGATAGAAAAGAAAAGCGATAAAAAGGTTTTTCAAAGACACACAAACATAATATTTAAGACAGACAGGAAAGAGAAGAAGTGAAAAAAACGGTTTGAAAATTAAGAGGTATTGTAAGTTTCAAAAAGGGTCGCAACGCGACCACAACGGGTCCGGGCAGCAGCCCGGCCGCCGGAGGCAATATACTAACAAACCGTAGGATGAAGTATGGAATCCACAATAATTTCACCGATACCGAATAGAGGTAGCGATTCGATTAAAGAATCATATTATGATAGTGTAGAGAAGGAAAGTGGTGATAATTTAAGTAGGACTAGTAGTAATTATAGTGACAATCAAGAAGGAATAGTAGAAGTAGATGGTTCAGAACCATCGGAGATTTCATCGATATTAGGAACAGAAGAAAAGATGACGGGAGATACAGTTGAAAATACAGTTATATTAAATGATACACCATCTACCACGCCAAGTAGTTCACCAACCGACCCACAAGTAATTATTAATAAATTAATGCAAGAAAAGGTTGAATTAGATGGATTAATTAATGAAAAAGTGTTACAAGTATCTGAACTTCAATTACAGAATTCTAAATTATGGAAATTAGTAAAGAGACAACATTTAACTATCTTAGATCTTCAAAAGGATCTTGATGAAGCGGTTGAAAGGAATGAAAGGTTAAGAAGTAATACTCAAAGTCCAATTAAGATACGTAGATCATCAACAGCATCAACATCAATGTCTACAGTTAGTTTACAGAAGGAGGGTAGAGATAGTGGTCGGGATAGTGGTAGGGACAGTGGTAGGGAAAGCACGAGAGAGAATAGTATTGGTATTACTACAGATAGCGCTAGTGAATCTATAGACCATGTAACAACCACATCAGCGACAACAGTACCCAGTATATCCACACCTATACCGCCACCATCTTCTACACCAACTTCACTGCATAGAATAAGTAATTCATCATCAGCTTCTGAATTAACCAATTCAACAGATGAATCAGAATTAATTGCAAAAACAGCAGTTTATTCACCAATTCAAAAGGCAAACAAAGTTAGTATAGAAAGAAGTGATATAAGGAAGAGAGATAAAGAGGATTTTGGAACAAAATTAAATGCATTAGGACCACCATTAGTACAATCAACAAATGAAGCAACAAAGATAAAACCACTTGGACTTGGTATAGCATCACCGATTGGACCACCACCTCAACTATCCCTCCCCAAACCCAAACCAATTGAAACACAAAATGAAACAAGTTCCATAGAATCTGAAACAAATGGGTCGACGTCTGAAAGAGAAATGAATTTACCATTAAAATCAAAGAATCGTCCAGGACGAGAGAATGAAATTCATACACCAGAAAAGAGATCAATAACACCAATTAGAGGGGCAGATGAACCAACAACACCAACACCTACAACAACATCATCATCATTATTAAAAAGAAGACCCCCACCATTATTACTCAATAATAACAATATGCCAACGACAACAACAACCACAACAACAGCATCACCTGCAACCAATGTAATAACACCATTGTCTCGTCCACTTTTAACACCATCAGTTATATCGGCAGTACCTAAGTTTGATATAGTAAGTATAATTATAATTCCTCGCTTGCGAGGAACAACGGGTCCGGGCAGAGCCCGGCCGCCGGAGGCACAGATACAAGTATACTAACAAAATATAGAATCACCATAATACAAGCAGCAGCATAAGTACAACATCAACAAGTACCAACACAACCAGTTCCTCAAGTATTAATACAACTAATACAAGCAGTACAATTGTTCCTACTACACCACCAGTAAAATCACCATTTGGAGCACTTGATATCAGTTTAATTAATATTGAAGTAAAGAATACACTTCTTGGTAAACCAGAGAATTCCAAGAATAGTATTAAAGAAGACCCAGTGGTAATTTTGAATTGTATCGATAGAGAGACAAGTTGTGTCTTGTTTAGAACAATTAAAGATTATAGTCAATTACTTTCATTAGAGCAATCTATTCGGAGATTTGTTATTCATTATTCAATTCCTCCATTACCAGATAAAAGTTTATTTATTGCATTAGCACCAGTAAAAGTTGATCTCCGTAGAAATCTATTAAATTCATATTTCCATGCATTAATGTCAGTTCCAGAATTACCAAATGAAGCAGTTACTATATTGATAAAATTCTTAACGCAAAATGTACTACCAAAATCAGCATCAGCAAATCCATACAGCTCATTAACAGCAGGAAAATGTAGTTTTCTCACTAAACGGGGAAGATTAACCTCATGGAAGACTAGATGGTTTGTATTAAATGGATCATTTTTAGATTATTATGAACGACCAGAAAGTGAATCACCAACTGGTACAATATCAATCTATAAAGCAAGAATTGGTCGACCACGTAAAGATAATGAGGAACAAGATGAAGGAGAAAATGAATATCGACATGCATTTTTATTAATGGAGGCGAAAAGAAATGGATATATTCGTCATGTATTTTGTGCCGAGACTGATGAAGAACGAGATTTATGGATTAATGCATTATTAGAATTAGTTGATATAGTACCTGGTACATCACCAATTAGTGAAAGCAAAATAAATTCTGCTGGAGATAGTATATCAAGTGGTAATAGTGGTAATAGTAATAGTAATAATAGCCATAATCATATCTATAATAATTTCAAACCAACCTCACCAAGATCATTAAAAGGAGAAGAAGATGAATATAGTAATATATCCAGTGTTACAGTATTATCACCACCAATAACATTTGAACAACCTCCACATAATCAATTACCACCAAAAACTCCAATATCAGCACCAATATCATATTCTAAAATACTTGATCTTGGATCATGGAACAGTCCAAATAGAAATGAAAATAATCATCATCATAATAATAACAATAATAACAATAACAGTAATAATTATTTCAATAATATTAATCATAATTTTGATAATGATGATACAAAACGAAAAGAACGTAAGAAATATCTTCAAATATTCAAAAAAGGAGGACATTCACCAATGCCATCATCATCAAGTAATCACAGTATAAATGCACCATTTCCAAATGGAGTATCAAATACAAACTTAACAAGTTCACCACATGGAACAACCAAATCTCCAACAAATAATAATTTTGAAGAAAGTTATTACGATGATTCAATAGATACAACATTAGAATCATTTAAAGGAACAGTATTTTCAACACCATTAGCAACAGCAATTGCATTATCATCAAAAAACGTAAATGGATGTATAGTTCCATCAATATTATATAGATGTATAGAATTACTAGAATCAAAAGGAGCAATGTATGAAGAAGGATTATTTCGACTTAGTGGATCAAATTCAGCAATAAGAACATTAAAAGAAAGATTCAATACCGAATATGATGTTGATTTATTAGCAATTAATTCTGATATCCACGCTGTATCTGGATTACTTAAACGATTCCTTAGAGAAATCTCAGAACCAGTTATACCACCATTAACCGAACTTCAATTTCGAACAGAAATGGAATCAGAAGATGCCAACACAAGAGCAATAGCTGCTAAAAGACTAATTGAATTATTACCAAAGGAAAACTACGATCTTCTTTGTGTCCTTTATGCATTCTTAAGAAAAATAGTTGATAACATGAATCTCAACAAAATGAACCTTAACAATTTGTCAATAGTATTTTCACCAACCTTACACATAACAACAAATGTATTTAGCGTTTTATTTGAAAACTACTCAACCGTTTTCAATAACTTCCAATCCAACATCACTGATCCAGCTGCCAATGTCTTATGATATAATGAAATTTTTTTATTTATACTCCCTCCACCCCCACTCCATCCCCGCACTTTGCCTCCGGCGGCCGGGCTCTGCCCGGACCCGTTGCCACGCTCCGCGTGGAAAAGTATTTCTATAATTTCAATTATTTTTGGTAATTCCTCGCGTAGCGAGGAACAACGGGTCCGGGCAGAGCCCGGCCGCCGGAGGCTGGTGTAGGTAGTGTAGGAGAATAATAAATTATAAAGTAGTAGAGGTAGTGGTGGATGAACGTTTGTTCTTGAGCATATTTTCAATGAATGATTCGCCTGCTTTGTATGATGATCTTACTAATGGTCCACTTGCACAATATTTAAATCCAAGTTCCATTGCTCTATCGTGCCAATGTTGGAATTTTTCAGGAGTAACATATTCTGCTACTTTCATGTGTCTTTTGGTTGGTCTCATGTATTGTCCAAATGTTACTACATCAACATCGGATTTACGGAGTTGTTGTAGTGTATCTTCTACTTGTAAATCATTTTCTCCAAATCCTAACATTACTGAGGTTTTGGTAAGAACATCTGGATTGGATTCTTTGGCATGTTTTAAGACTGCTAATGATTGTTGGAAAGTAGCTCTACGATCTCTAACATATGGTGTAAGATCTTCAACAGTTTCTACATTATGAGCAAATACATCTAGTCCTGATGTTGCCATTACTTTAACCATATTAAGATCTCCTCTAAAATCTCCGGTTAAACATTCTACTAAGATATGGGGTGCCTTTTGTTTGATTCTTTTCACAGTATCAGCAAAATGATATGCTCCTCCATCAATAAGATCATCTCTATCAACTGTTGTCAATACAACATAACCAAGTCCCCATTTAGCTATTGCTTCTGCTGTATGTTCTGGCTCATTTGGATCTAATGGTGCTGGATTACGATTGGTTTTAACTGAACAAAACCTACATCCTCTTGTGCATGTATCTCCCATTAACATAATAGTAGCAGTTGCCTTGGATTTATCGGATCCTCCCCAGCATTCTCCTATATTTGGACATCTTGCTTCTTCACATACTGTATGTAATTTTAACCCTCTAAGATCATCTTTAAGTTTATGAAAATTTTTGCCCTTTGGGATTTCGGTTTTAAGCCATTTGGGTAATCTAGCATCATCTTCTTTTCTTGCTGCAATAACTGGATCTAGTAATAATGGGTTTGAAGCTGCCTTCTTATTAACAAAATCTTCAAATGATGGTCCCTTATTAAGTTTATCAGTGAATCTACTAGTACGAGGTGAACGTGTTGAGGTTCTGGTGGTGGTGGTAGTAGCTGATGCTGATTCTAGTAAAGAATGTGACGATGTATGAAATGAAGATGAAAACTTCTTAATTGATGATGAATTCTTTAAATTTCTAAACATTTTTTAATCTATTGAATGATATAAATAAAGTTGATTATAAACTGATGATGATTATATCTCTGTTGAATATTTCACGTGATTTTGACCCGAGTCATGCAGGTAAATTATCTTACCAACAAAAAATTTTCTCGGTTAAACACGGACGTACGTACAGTGGATAAAATGCGTGGTTGAGGGGTCGATCTACAAGTCCCTGCATCTATAATTTCATTAACAAACGTTATTAAATTTACTTTACTTGTTTATTTATTTCATATTATATAATTCACTTATTACCACTTACAACTAACATCTGTTCAATTTCATCACTCAATTGATTTTGATCCCATTGATTTATTGATTGCTGAATTAGGTTAATATTTGCATTTATATTATCCCATTCATAATATTTATCTATTCTATCACTGTGAACAGGAACTTCTCTTGGTTGATGTTTACGGGGAGTTTTGGGACTGATATAATTATTTTGAAGAAGTGTATCGTTTTCATTACTCTCTTCTTGAATAGATTTATAATCATCTCCTCCTGTTGGTTTATTATTTAATTGTGCATCCTTCATAAAGTAAACTATTTCTTCACTCTTCTTATTCGATTGTGGTAATTTAAGATAACCTTTGCTACTCTCGTCATAATCATCTTTTGAGTTTACTAGTGATATGGTTGATAATCTATAATGAGAGAAATCACAGTCAATCGTTAATGATGGCATTGGTGATAGTGGTGGAAGCAAACTATGTTTCAAATCACCTATTGGAGTAAATGGTTCTAAATCTTCATCTGATTCATAATCTTTATCTTTATCTCCTGGTCTTGCATGTTGGAAATGGTTATCTCCTAACTCAGGTAATGGTTTGGAATGTCGTTGTGATTGTCGACGGGAAGGAATTGCAACTGGACTAAGGTTTTCTTTATACCTAGTGGGAAGAGGTGTTTCTTCTACTGCATGATTAGAAGTTAAGAAATCATTAAGGTGTGGATCTGAATTATCATCTTCCAAACCATTATCACTTTGATCATTTTCATAATCATCAAAGTTTGTAACTTGTCGTAAAGGAGAGGGTGGTAAATCTGTAATAGGTTGTTGTTCTACAAATAAATCCGTTGTAGATATATGATTAGCTATTCCTGAAAGAAATTTAGGAGGTGGATGGCTCTTAGCATACTTATGTTTAGGACTATAACTCCTTGTTCTATCTGCATAAGTACTATTTGAGCTTCTCTTATCAAAACCTCCCATATCTTCATAATCGAGTTCAATAGGTTTTTCAACTGACTCGAACTTTGGCATAGAAGAACTTGTTGATCTTCTAAAGAATCTTTTGAATTGGTCTTTTGGGCTTAACATTTTATCCATTTTTAAAGTTATTATTTCTAGGAGAAAAGTTTTTTTTTTTCTTCTCCAGATCTATTCCTATTTATAATTGTAATGAAATCGATTTCTGGAAGACCGATGGATATTAAAGTTAGATAATGCTATTATAGTTTAATGGGAATGACATCTCTTATGCAACCTTAATCTCATCGATCGTTGAGCCAGCAAATCAGATATGAAAAGTTAATAATTGAAGTTAAACATGTGTTTGAACTTGGGACGAATATGCATCAATCCGTAACATTTCGATACTTAAATCGTAAGATGGAATAAAACAAACAGATTATAAAAATACGAATGTTTTAATCTTCTCTAAGCTTTGGTACTAGTCTATAACAAGTATCAATATGGATGGTCTGATCAATAAAGTTAAATTATCATTCCCATTGTTTAGTAAAACGAATGATAACTTTGGTTAAAATTTTATTAGATGATTGAAGTAGGCTTTATCCGCTAGGTATATTCAACGAGGGGGATTAAAATGAGAAGTAGCGGGTAGGTTGTCGGATAGTTGTAAGAAGATGATGTAGCCTGTGTTGATTAAGAATTAGGATTTAGATGAAATAGCAAGTTTGGTGGGGGAGGTATGAGGTAGTCATCAGGTAGTACTTGGTAGAATGATAACATTCATATTAGAACCGGGTCTTAGTAGAAGTTGGTGGGCCAAGCAATGTAGCTTTCTTGTTACCTTCAACTATCCGTTGGAAGATTGCGAATTGCGAAGTCCGAAAGTTGTAGATTATTTACGGTTACGAGATATAGATGATGTATTTAGCTATATAATATAATTTAATCGAAGATAATCCGGATAGATAATACACCGATTTAATATATAGTTATATAGTTATATATTCAAGTATAAACAATGATTATCGCTTACTATCAAGCGCCAGTGAGGAAAACTCTGCTTATTTTCCCCGCAATGGAGAACGGTCTATCTTATATCTAATGCATTCTAATTTCTACTTATTCAACACAGTCTATTACAATTGATTGATTTTTGGTTATAATAATATAGTGATAAGATCTCTCTGTCTACAGAAAAATGAAAATCAAATCACCATCCAACTATATCTTACTTTCAATCGTATCGATTCGGAAGTGCTCTACTAAAACTTCCAACCCTTACCCTTATCTTATCTTAAGTTCAACGTTAAATTAACGATTACCAAACCTGCATTTAATTAAATGACAGCAAGTCCTTCCCTCTAGAAAGTTAATATTATAATTGAAATTAACATAATTGAGGGATATAAAAAGTGGGGGAGCACCAAGGAGGTATAACATTGGTAATGAAAAATGGGGGTACTAAGTGAGAAATATATCTTTGACAACGATCCGCCGAGTTAAAATATAACTTAGAAATTAATCAGCAATAATCTCTACAATCCTCCCATCTCATTGGTATATACAATTATCTAATCAATATCTAACTTTAGCTACATTCTCAGCCATCCCTGTGCCGTATTCCCCGCAGTTTCAACAGAAAATAACTCGGAAATTTCGTTCCAAGGAGTTACCTGCACTTAACGGATTATTCTCTATCTTTGTTATCTTTAAAGGCAGTCAATGGCCCATGGTATGTCTTAGATAAGGAAATTTAACACGTCTATCAGGTTGTGGGTAAGGAACTTTCGCGTTCTGTTGCACTTAAAGGTCTTTTCGAGGCATTTACTAAGTGTGAAATTTGTAAATATTCAAAGATCGAGGAGGAAAAGATAACGAGAGATTAATTACAAAAGTTATATAAAGCCACGATGAGATCCTAATAAAACTTAAAAATCAAAAAACTATTTAAGAAGAGATTTATCTTTAATAAGATCCAAAAATACATTTAATAACTATTTGATACAAGTATTCACACAACTTATTTATTTATTCTTATATCCGGCATTATGACTTTAGAAGAATCTAAACCTAAACCATCCTTGACTATTATTTCCGCACCATTTTCCGGCGGACAAGGTAAATCTGGTGTTGATGATGGCCCTCAACATCTTCTTGATATGGGATTAATTGAACAAATTAATAAATTAAACTGGAAAGCAAATTTTGATGGTCATTTAAATTTCCCATTAGTTAAAAATGATACTAATATTGGTCATGTTAAGAATCCAAGATATGTATCTGAATCTACAAAATTAATCTATGAATCAGTTAAATCTTCTGCTTCAAAATCAGACTTCACACTTACCATTGGTGGGGATCATTCAATCGCAATTGGTACTGTTGCTGGCGTTCAAGATCAACATCCAGATGCAATTTTATTATGGATTGATGCTCATGCTGATTTAAATACCCCTGCTGCATCTGTATCTGGTAATCTTCATGGTTGCCCAGTAGCATTTTTATTAGGTGCTGATGAGCCATTGGAAAATGCTAAAACAAAAGATGAAGCTAATTTATTTGATTGGATTCCTCATTGTCTTAGTTCAGATAAATTAGGTTATATTGGATTACGGGATGTTGATAGTTTTGAAAAACAATATATCCGTGAACATAAAATAGCTGCTTATTCAATGCATCATGTTGATAAATTTGGTATTGCTAGTGTGGTTGATAAATTAATTAATCAACTTGATCCTGAAGGTAAAAGACCAATTCACTTATCTTTTGATGTTGATGCAATTGATCCTGTATATGCTCCTTCAACTGGTACTCCTGTAAGAGGTGGACTTACTTGGAGAGAAGCTTGTTATCTTTGTGAAGCCGTAGCTGAAACTGGTAGACTTGTTGCAATGGATCTTGTTGAATGCAATCCTCATTTAGAAGATTCTAGAGCTGCTCAAGAAACTATTGCAATGGGTCTCTCTCTTGTTCGTTGTGCTTTAGGTGAAACTTTACTTTAAAATCGTCATGTCAATGTAAATATTACTACTCCTATAACTGCCGTTGCCTCCGGCGGCCGGGCTCTGCCCGGACCCGTTGTTCTTCGCGAAGCGAAGAATATAGTTTTAGGTTCATGTCTATCTCAATGTTCACCATGATTATATCGGGCGATATGTATGGAGATTGAAGTATACTCTACTCAAATACGCTCAACAGGAGTGTATCAGTTAGAGGAGTAACCTGCTATATAACATTAATTGTAAAGTATATTCCGTTTATTTATACTTAACTATTTATATTATTCTCCTGTGATGAATTGTACTATTATAGTACTATATATTAATCTTAATCTTGATCGTGATAAAAACCATTGTATTCTCTTATCGAAATACCCTTAGGGAAATGAAAATGGGCAATATGCAGGGTCCCTGTCGATCACGTTACAAGGATCGAGACTACATGAGATGAGCTGTTAGAATACAAACGTAGGCGAATGCCTTGCAAACCTTGATATAGCAGAACACGATTCCAATATCAAACATTAATCATCATTACTCATACTATGTTAATAGCAGGATGCTAGTATCATATCTACAAATGATGTACCAAACTATGCCTGGCCATCATCATATTATTCCTCGACGTACTTCAAATAATCAGTTAATTCAATTCAATTCAATTCAATTCAAACCCAAGTTATAATAATTTAAAGAGTGGAGACTACTTTGTTAGTAATCCATCTGTTATCTACCTCAATTGTAACTTACAATTTAAATCTTAACTTCTTTCTTGCATCCAGCACAAGAACACTTTCCCTTTTCACAAGAGCAAGCACTGCCAGTTCCGCAGCTAGAACAGCTGTTACATCCACAAGTTTGGCCAGACATTTTAGTAATTAAAGTAGTTATTAAAGATAATAAAAGAGGATTGTTGTTATAATTTAATTCAAGAGCTATTGAATTTGTTTGTAGAGATAACAATAAATCAAAAATCAGAGTGGGGTAGTTGCCTTATTTATAGTTTTTGCTACCTGCGATGTAGCAGATGATCACCAGCCAGTTAGATTGCACAGCCGCAGTTACTAGCCACAGTTGAGTTAGTTTAGCTGCTAAAACGTCAGCGGGATATTTGCCTTGATCAGATAACGCATGCGCGACTTTGGCCATAAACGGCTTTCATAATAAAGAAGATCATAATGTAAGTTACCTTTAGCGATAATCTCTCATGTTGAAACGGGATAGAATGGAATAGAATGGAATGGAATAGTCAGATTAAAGTGTTAATATAAAGTTAATAATCATTTTTAATACTTAAAGTAGTAATTATAAACAAGGTAGTAATTGAAGCGGAAATTTTATTAGTAAGAAAACCATCTGTAGATAGATAGATAGGTAGTAGTAAGTTAGGTAGGCAAATGGGAGAAGGAATAGCTTATTAGTTTATCAAAAAGAGAATGTTATTAGTAATTGACTTACATAATGTTAGAAAGGTTAAGAAGGTTATAAAGGTTATATCTGATCAACGTAATATCTGTTTCTGTTAATTACTACCATCGCTTTAGTCTTACTTAGATCATGGTATCCGCTAATAATTAATGCAGGGTTCGGAAGCTGCTGCAAGTCTTAGGTCATCGTACATATTATGGTTAAGAATGGACGTTAACTGAAATGTTAATCTTCAAAATCATTATTTTAGTTGGCGTTTTAGATATCGGATTGATTAGCCGAAGTCATATTGTTGTTGCACGTTGCACAATCGGCATATTTTGGCGTTAATATATATTATTTAATATGCGGAGATGCGCAAGGACATTATATACATTTGTAGAAACAGTAAATAATAATGTAAAATATAGATCAATGTAAAGAAATATTATTAATATTAAAAGATAAGATCGCTAAATTAGTTATTATTGGCCAATTGGTCGGCGAATGAGAAATTGACAATAATAGTATTGGCAAAACGGGGAAAGGGAGCAGCTATAACCTTAATTGGTGGAAGAAGGTTGGTAACATGGTGAAGTATGCTGCTACAGCAATTGGCCGTAAGATGCCATATGTAGGTATAGATATGGATAAGCATAAAATAAAAATAGAATTACTGAGAATAATATAAGTTATGTAATTACTGTTCGAGCTATGAGCTAGCTGTTAACAATAAATTCTGAAGGTTAGATGGCATGATTGAGAGAGTGGCATATGTATATGTATAATCCTCGCGAAGCGAGGAACAACGGGGTTCGGGGCAGCGCCCCGACCGCCGGAGGCAACCTGATTTCGGCGACTTGTTATGTTAACATTACAGATAGTGTACAGATCTTGAAGTCGGTTTAACTTTAGATTTTAGGAAAGTTATCAAATGAGGTAAAGTGTTATTACATCATAGGTGAGTTTAGATCTGAGAGTTGGGGAGTTATTAACGTTTAAGTAAGGAATCTAGCAGTGGTTATGTTGCTTCTGGACTCTTAAATAACGTCTTCACTATCATTGATGCTGCTATTAAGCGGTTATGGTTACTAGGATGCTATATTATGAATAAACTTTAAACTGCTCATGATCCTCTAATTACTGCTGCTTTTCTTGTACTATCACGTAGTACACGAAGAGGAGTTGCCAAGGCAAGGTCTTCATTTGCAAACTTGTTATGATTTTTTCTTGTTGGTGGATTTCGTAATGCCGTTATCTTATCTTTCACCTCTTGTGGCCATAATGATCTACCAAGTTCAATACCCGGATTAACCCATGATGGCTCAACCGTAGTTGGGTTCCATTTAGGTTTACAACCTTTAGTAAGATGCTTAACAACATTAGCATTACACCAATTTGAATCCCATTCTTCTTCTGCAAGTCCTGTCAAATGACTAAATATACCAGTTGATAATGCCCCGTCGGAGTATCCGCCTTCTAACATTGATACAAGTTTACCATCAGCAAATTCGTTTGCTAATTTAACAGAATCATTGGTAAATCTATTAAAGAAGCTTGTTGGTACGCTTACATTATGTCTTTGCATTGATAAATATTCATACTCTGAAGAATCAAATCCAGCTGAAAGAATTATGAATGGTTTAAATGGTTGTTTTTGATTTGTTGTAGTAGTCTTTGCTGTTTGTAAATATTGTTTAGCTTTATCGAATAAAATTGAATATTTCTTATCATATATTTCATTAAAATGATTTTCATCTTTATAAGGTTCAAGATGGATGTTCCATATAGACATTTGATGAGCCATTAAACAGATGGAAGCATTTTTAATATTTTCAGCAGTTGCATAACCTAATTCAGTAGGAAATGAATTGATATCATGGATACTAAAATAACCAATTGAAAGAGGTGGTGGGGGTGGTGGTGGTTCAACTTTCTTCCCTTTACGTTTAGTAGGAGATGATTCTATAGGTGGTGGTAATACAGGAGATTCAGTTGTATCATTTCCTTCACTTTTAACAGTTGAATTAGTTATATCACGTGTTTCTTCCTCTTCCTCTTCCTCGTCCTCCTCTTCAAACCCTGCTAATTTCCAACATATATCTTGGCTACCATCTCCGTGATGAAGATCAAAATCTAATATAACTGCATGAGTTATATCATACTTCTCCCTGGCATATTGAATTGCAATATGAACATTATTAATTAAACAGAATCCTGATGGTACACATGGATGTGAATGATGACCAGGAGGTCGAATTGAAACAAACACTTTACTTTCATTTTCATTATAAATTTTATCAACTGCCAATTCGCTAACTGCCAAAACTCCTTCTAAAGCATCAATTGTTTCACCAGTTAAATAAATATCACCTTCATGCCAATCACTTGGAACTTCAAGTTCAGAATTCTTTAACTTTTCTGAACTTTCATTACATAATTGATATAAACGGTTAGCCCATTTTGATCCATGGACTTTTGAAATAGGTTTAGATTCTCTAAGATCCTTTTTAGCAGTTGATATTTCGACATGAAATTTAGATGGAGATTTTGCAACAGCAGAACCAATACCAAGAGAAGCAGCCATTAATCTTTGAGGACGTTCAACTATAGAATCTAAATAGCTCTTCTTAACCCAATTTCTTGAAAATACATGTTTATAGGAGAGAGGTGAAAGGAGAATGAGAGTTTTATTGGGGTGGGGAATGATTTCCTTACTATCTATATTAAGTTTAGAAAATGTTTGATAAAAATCTGTTAAATCATCAGAAGTAGAAGTGGGAATTGGAGTTGGAGTAGGGAGTATGGGGTTGTCAATGATAGGCTTAGAGTTGAACTGCTCAGTTGATATGATTTTACTTGGAGGAGTTACAACTGGTTGATTGATGATATCTTGAGGAGGTGGAGTAGATTCTTTATAAGATTGTTGTGGATGTAGTTGAGGTTGTACTTGTGGTTGCACATTTGGGTGTACTTCTGGAGGTACTTGTTGATGTACTTGTTGATGTGCTGGTAAATTCCCTCCTTCGCTTAAACTATCTCTAAAACCATACAATTCAGAAGATGGTGGTGGTAAAATTATCGGTCTTGGAGTATCCTCCAGCCCATTTGAGCTTCCAGAACCACTGAAACTTAACCAATCAGCTCCATCATCCAATTTCAAAGATTCCAAAGCAGAATTTAAAGAACTTTCATCGTAGTCAATTTTACCAATAAACTTATCACTAAATAGTTCTAAATCTTCTTCAGTAGTATCACCATCATTTAAGAAATCTGATAAAGACTGAGGGTCGTTACTTTGAAACGACATAACTCCGATGGATATTCTCGATAGAACTAATTCTGGTTACTATAGAGATGGAGATCTAATGTTATCTTACTTTACTGTGCAGAAAAAGGAGAGAACTCGTGCATTTTACTGTTATCTTCCTGTTTTGTTTATCTTTAACCCCTGGAATGTGGCGTAGGCGCGATGAAGCGGCGTCGAGATTATTTTGTTTCAGACGTTAAATATATTGCTATAACAGGAATTTGAAGTATAGATATATTCTTATAATGGTTGGAGTGAGTTAGCATGCAGGTCTCATCCACCCAACTTTTGTACAATCTTCAACACGTGAACAGGCTTTACCACGCCAGATTCAAGAGTTATCTCAAGTAAATTATATAATTTATATTAAAATTAAATATGCTAGCTAGTATCTGATAGTAAAATATAAAAATTACAAAATTCATTTAGTACATTTTGTTGATTTTGGGGTAACAGCTAGCAGCAGCAGTCATAAGCATATTACAGCAAGGCTTATCTTATCAGACCCTGCGCAAGGTGCCTGCACAAGCGTCTGCTCTGCCGTAGCTGATATTATGTAAATTATAATAAATCTATAAGTTAGATAAAAATTTTAGAAACTAGTTATGTTATTACCAAATATATTTCTCATTTAGCTAGTTATAAGTTAAATTTAAGAAA
The DNA here is from genome assembly GCA_030583405.1 of Sugiyamaella americana. Taxonomy (NCBI): domain Eukaryota; kingdom Fungi; phylum Ascomycota; class Dipodascomycetes; order Dipodascales; family Trichomonascaceae; genus Sugiyamaella; species Sugiyamaella americana. The sequence goes on from JAJMID010000147.1 coordinate 18,012, forward strand.
TTTATATATAACTAATATATCATATTGACCAGAAGGTTCACCCCAGTCCTTTTTATCTACAACAATATAACTACCAAATAAGCAATACATGTAGGCATGCAATATATATATATGTATCACGATCACATTCCGTCTGTTTTTGCCTCCGGTGGCCGGGCACTGCCCGAACCCATTGTTTCTCGCGTAGAGAGGAATTTATATTTGTTCGTATGTCAGATTCCTCGCTCCGCGAGGAACAACGGGTCCGGGCGGAGCCCGGCCGCCGGAGGCAATACCCCGTTGACCGAATATTTTTATAAATGTACAGTACACACAATTATATATTTTTTGGGTTGGGAGCGTTGCTTCACCATATTATTTATTGTTAGCAAATTTCCATTTCATGTGTGAAAAGAACAATAGTAATATCAATTGATTATGTCATTTTTAAAGCTTCTTATGAGAACTGGCATTGTAGCCTCTCGTCCTCCTTCTGAATTAACTCTTGTTGACTTTAAGAGTCCTGTATTAGGATTAGCAAATTTGCTTGTAAGATGTGATAAAGATCTCGGTGGGTTTAGTACTGTTGATTTATCGGTAGTAGATAAAGATACTGGGAATGATTTTGGTAGATTTAAAGGAGATCTCAGTCTTGATTTACCGGCAGATCGTCCAGATATCATACGACTTGGCTACGCCATGTTTCGCACAAAAGATATCGAACCAAAATTCTTTGGTTTAGCATCATCAGAATATATGAATTTAGAATCATATTCACAAATGGTATTAAGAGTACGAGGAGACAGGAGGAAATATTTCATAAATGTTCAAGCAGAATCAGCTTATCCAACTGATTTATATCAACATAGACTATTTTTAAAGACTCCTGGAGAATGGGAAGAAGTAGTAGTACCACTATCAAATTTCATCCTAACAAACGGAGGAATCATTCAACAACAACAAGCAATAGATAGATCTCAAATCAAAAGTATAGGAATTGGACTTATTGATAGACAATATGGTCCATACCAATTAGATATTGATTGGATTAAAGTAATAACTGGTGATGCACCAATAAAAGTCAATGAATCAGAAAAGGTCACTCCAGGTAAAAGGTTATCAATTGATGATTAATTCCCTTTCTCTCTCCCACTCGCAGTTGCCTCCGGCGGCCGGGCTCTGCCCGGACCCGTGGCCGCGCTCCGCGCGGAGTACGTATATACATCCAACCGTCGTAGTAATTAGCATTCCTCGCGTAGCGAGGAACAACGGGTCTGGGCGGAGCCCGGCCGCCGGAGGCACAAAAATGGTAGAGAGTGGTGCGGTTATGATTCTATTATTAAATTTTCTATAATGTAACCTTGAAATTGGATTTTGTTATCGATGATTTTAATGAGATAGGAGTCATGATCGGATATGTGAAGGTTTTTTATTATTAGGAAATTTTTGATATCTATCTCGTCTATTAAGGTAGCATGGAATGTTGATGGTTGGTTTTTAAAGTTCTCTTGTCTTGTTAATCGAAGTGTTTTTCCATATAGATCGTTTGAGTAGATTATATGTTGGTGTTGAAAGTTGGGGTGGTTATGTTCGTACCCAATAATCTTGGGTGGTTGTGGGGTAGCATTTTGTGGTGTTGCAAAGAGTATTTCAATTTGATTCGATACTTTAGGTCGACATGTTGGATTGCTAGTAATGTAATTGTTGTAGAAACTTTCTTCAAATTCAAATGATTCTGGTCTGTTAAGGTAGTTAATCCAGTCTGGTTTTGTATAGTTATATATACTATCTAGTGAATAAAATCCATTCCATGATGCTATAGTTGATTTATCAAATGGACCTGAGTTGCTTGTATCCCATACGCCACATTGTGGTTGAGGGGGGAGGCGGTGGTTGTAACTATGACTTCCACTTAAGCTGCTAGTTTTATCTTCATTACTACCAGTAGTGGCGGTGGTGGTACCGCTACTACTGCTACTACTACTATCACTACTACTACTTGTACCTTTAAATATATTTCGTATCCTTTCGAATATTACCTTTGGCTTTATCTCCTTTTCTTCATATTCTTCATCATATATATATAAATCTTTTGTTAATTCTAAATTATTTGCTATTTTGGTCGCCAATAATGGGAATTTCTCAATAGATGAATATTGTAAAACATCTTTATCATAGAATAATGGATGTGCTTCTGTTGAGAAAATGAAATTTGAATACTCTTTATTAAGAATATTTTTTTCATCAAATAATAAATATAAATATTTTACTGTTTCTGATAAGAAGAAACTTTCCATTCTATCGGATAAGGATCCAATCCGTACATCTTGTATTCCTGCAAATCCACATGATACTTTGTTTATTTTGTTCAAATCTTTTATTATTGATTTACCAATTTGTAAAAATAGTGCATCTTTTGTAGCAGTATATAAATAATAATTTGATTCAATAAACTCTGGTCTTAAGGGATACCATTCTAGTACAATTGCTTCTTTTGAATCAGTTTCTTGATTAACGTTCCATCTTTCTGGTATTCCTCCATATGTATTCCATAGTTTATAATATACTAGATGATACTTAATTGCTGATGTTAAATCTCCTGCTAAAACTTGTAAACCTGGGAAAAATGCTCCTAATGAATCAATCCATGAGGTGAGAAATGATCCAGTTGAAAGATTTATATTGTGAAATATCCATCCATCCCAACTATGTCGTTTTAATGAATCGTATAAATTATTGAATATTTTATAAAATGCTTTATCTCCAAATAATATATAATATTTCAATGCATATTCGTAAAACGAATCAATTCCCGCACCAATGCCAGTAATCAAACTCTGCCAATTTCCATTCATTGAATCAATTGTAATTCCAAGTAAATCTTTAGATGATCTTCTTGCCCATAATTGAAAGAAAGCTCTTCTAGCAACTTTTTCAAATCTTGGATCTCCTGTTAATCTTGATAATAATGAAAATTCTAATAGCATACTACCAGCACCAGAGGTACAAGTTTCAGTTATAATCTTGGATTGTCCTTCCAACGGAATAACTCCCTTTTGTAAATTTATTCTAGGATATGGTATACCACTGACTGTATCAAATGCTGGTAATAATCTTTCCCCTAAATCATAAGCCAATTCTAATAAATGCCCATCATACCCTTCAATATTACTTCCTAATCTTGGAATCGTCGCATACAAATGTCCACTTAATAATCCCCCCATTCCTCTAATTGTTGTTTCAAATACTTGAACCGTCGTAGATACATTGAAACTAACATATCTTCTAACCTCCTCTACATACTTTTCAAACTCTTCCTTCTCCCCCATTATTGCAAACATATCCAAACTATCAACCAATGTAACTGAATAACTTCCAAGTACATCATTCAATCCTATATTTGAAGGATCTTCAAAATCAGTACTTTGTCCTATGCAAGATATTGGTTTTAATTCATCTTCAGGAAATGCATATTCTATATAATTATTCCATCCATGATAAAATAATTTCTTAACTTCATTACGTAAAATTAGCATATTATCTTGTGAAAATTCATTTGAAAATGATGGTTCTACCACTCTTTCTTTCCCTACAATTAAATCCCCATATACAACCCCAACTACACTTATCAACCCTATCCATATCACTTCCAATCCATATCTTCTCATATTAAAAACATCTTCTATCTTCGTACCTCTTGATCTCTCTATCTCTATTCATATATCTCTCTACGTACACATACCTAACTCCGCGGCTGTGTTCACCGCGCTTTTCTCTTCTGCCTCCGGCGGCCGGGCTCTGCCCGGACCCGTTGTTCCGAGTTTCACTCGGACTTATAGAGATTATATATTGCGCTCGCTCTTAATAGCTAACTTTAAATTTGCTATATATTCTTAAAAATGACTTCTTTACTATTCTATACGGTACACTCTACTACCGTCCACTCGGTTATAGTTTATCCTACTCAACAGCAACTAAACATTATCATCCCTCTCCCCTCTCCTTTCATTCTAACCTAATTTAAACCTGAAACGCGCTAAATTCCTTAAGCGCGTGCTCTAACCTCTCTTATTAATATGTCCTCTATATAATTAATCCCCAAACTCTGCGAACATTATCTATCATCTATGATATACAATGCATTACTGAATTAGGAATTAAATCAACAAACCATCGGTTCGACCTTATTGTATGCACTTATCAAATTGAATGGTACATCAACCCCTCATTGATAACCATTTAATATAAATAACCACCTAATTCTAATTATCTCATTTTCAAAACTAAGCTTAAATTATTTTATTACGAAGAATGTCCAGCTTTTCTGATCCTTCTGTTGAGGTTCAACCTCTTCACCATCAACAACTTCCTGATGATATCAAACAGATAAAATCTACTGTTCACCATAAAAAGTTCTTATCGTAAGTGCATTTTCTTCCTTTACTTACCATTTATAACTAACCGTTTAGCAAAACTATGTTTAATTCTCCAACTGATAATGTATTTTCTCCTTGTTCAAAGAAATTGCAATTACAGAAACAAAAGTATTTAAATAGGTATGTAAATTTCATGCAATTTACATAGGATCTCCTTTTTGCTAACAGTTACAGGCTTAAACCGTCAAATATGTCCTCATTTACCTCTGTAGAAGAAAAGTAGCTTATACAAGTTTTTATTATCAATTATTTATTAACATATATTGTTCTTTGGGTACCCGGTTGTTGTTTTTTGTTTATGAATATAGTTTTTTTTATCTGTAGATCTGTTTACAATTCCCTGCGCTAGCTGTGCATTATCGGTGATAATGTAGGTTAAGCACGTGATTGTGTTAAAGCGTACATAGCGTATAGGTTAACACTTAAAAGTCTAGCATTATTAACGAACAATTAAAAACTTAAGTCTGAGCCTTTCATTCACTGTTATACATTTAACCCGAGCGTCTCCTTAAACTTAACAACACCCACTTAACGGCGGTACCATCGAATTCTTTCCTCCCAACTCTCTGCTCCACCTAACGGCTAACGGCTGAGTGAACAGTTCTCAGGGTTAGGACTTCACCCAATCCAACCTTTTCTCTTGTGTGACCATATATTACCTATTTAGGAAATAATACCGTACTGAAAAATTCACTACAGACCTCCTCTCCAACTCAACTTCCTAATTGAGCATCACTCATAATTTTGCATGCATTTTGGAATATCCAAAGACAACTCTATAGTATCATACTTTTATTGATTCCATCAACTCTCTTTAGAAAAGTTCGACCAAGAGAATAAACAAAAATGGCTAGAGGACCGTAAGTGATAAATGATAAATGGATTAAAGGAAAGATTGTAGCGCAATGAGGATAGATTATTTTAGTTCAGTTGAAGTTTCAAGGAATTATCAAACAAATATGATAAGAAGTTTTAAGTTCAATATATCTTCAAGAGTTATTCAATAGGTTTTCACTATTACTATTCGATAATTTACACTAATCAGCTTTATTTACAATGATATTAAAACTCGACAATACAGTATTTAAGAAAATTTTCAACTATATTCATCTACCTACTTTTATAATCTTCATCTCAAAAACTACTATCTCCCTAATCCTCTCCTAAACAAACTCCCATACTAACTCAAACAGAAAGAAGCATTTAAAACGTCTCGCAGCTCCATCCCATTGGATGTTGGACAAATTGTCCGGCACTTATGCCCCAAGACCATCTGCTGGTCCACACAAACTTAGAGAATCACTTCCTCTTATTGTTTTCCTTAGAAACAGACTTAAGTATGCTCTTAATGGTCGTGAAGTCAAGGCTATTCTCATGCAAAGGCTCGTTAAGGTTGACGGTAAAGTTAGAACTGATCACACTTTCCCAGCTGGTTTCATGGATGTCATCTCTCTTGAAAAGACTGGTGAACATTTCCGTCTTGTCTATGATGTTAAAGGTAGATTCGCCATCCACCGTATTACCGAAGAAGAAGGTCAATACAAGCTTGGTAAAGTTAAAAGAGTTCAACTCGGTAAGAAAGGAATTCCATACCTTGTTACACACGATGGTCGTACCATTCGTTATCCAGATCCAGAAATCAAGGTCAATGATACTGTTAAGATTGATCTTACCACTGGTAAAATTGCTTCATTTGTTAAATTTGACAATGGTAATGTTGTTATGATTACTGGTGGTCGTAATTTAGGTCGTGTCGGTGTCATTACTCACCGTGAACGTCACGAAGGTGGTTTCGATCTTGTTCATATCAAGGATACTCTTGATAACTCTTTCGTCACCCGTCTTTCTAACGTTTTTGTCATTGGTGAAGGTAACAAACCACTCATTTCCTTACCTAAGGGTAAAGGTATTAAGCTTTCTATTGCTGAAGAAAGAGACAGACGTCGTGCTACTCAAGCTTAAATTGCTAATGACCTAAAAATGGAATGACAAATATAAAATAAAATAGTACAATAAACCCCTCTACCATCCTCCCCTACATTTATTTTTCACCCCGTTGCTACATTGTTTATTATTTTTGTTGACTATATATATATGTAGCGTCGTAATGTATAGTGTTTGACATAAACCTATCTCTCTCCTTCGCCTCCGGCGGCCGGGCTCTGCCCGGACCCGCTGTTCCTCGGGAAGCGAGGAAATTTACTCGATGGTGTTACGTTGTGCGTTTAGACATTCCTCGCCGCGCGAGGAACAACGGGTCCGGGCAGAGCCCGGCCGCCGGAGGCGAAGGAGAGAGTGAATGAAGTAAAGTATTATTAAGATTAGTTTAGAAAATTACATGTTTTACCAGTGTCTAGAGTTTCGAAAAATTGGGGGAGGAGATTGATAACGGATCCACCACCATAATATGCTATCTTGTTGGAGTATTGAGGTTGATTGATTTTGTTAAGAACATCAACAATGAACGGTTTCATGAAATCGTAGAAGATAACATCAACGTGAGTGGTTGATCTATTGACGTTGTTGGTTGATTGAATTGCATTTGGGATGTCATAGAATTGCCATGCTATGTGTTGAGTATCATCTCCATCGCTACCAAGATCATCATGGGTAACATATCCTTCAATTAAACTTCGTTGTTGAGTTGACGAGAGAACTTGTTGTTGTAAATTGCTGGATTCATGTGTATGGTGGGGTGGATTATGACGTTGTCCTCTACGTTTTTGTTCTGGTACTCCTAATTCTGTATAATCAAGTTTGTCTTCTTCCTCTATATTAGCAGAGTTTAGAATTTGTCCTTCTTTATTAAGCAATGGTAAAATTTTATTTGCTTGTTCAATAGGTACTGATGGTATATATAACCATTCATTTTGAAATGGTGATACTATATATCCAGTATCTTTTGTGAATGGTCCACTGAATAGATCGAAGCGAATGGCTCCTGTATTTATTAAGATATATCTAGGAAGTACATTTCTTGATGGTTTGGTTATTCCTGATAATAATGGGAGAACATCTTCGGCAAGAAGTGTAAAAAGACTATCTGGCCCTGGGTATTTAGCTCTTGTTGTATAGTAAGTTTGTGGTACACAACAAAGGAATTCAGTTAAATTCAATTCTTCTCGGAAATAATTAATATCTGATGATACTGAGATTCCAAGTTCAGTAGGAAACTCCTTAATATTCTTTTCTGAATGTTTAGATAATGAATTAGTATTAAAATCAATATAAGATCTTGAAAATGATGGTTTTTCTTCATTTCCTTCTCCTGTAAAATTAACACTAGCAAATCCAATCGTTTCTAAAAATCTACCACTTTCAAGTCCCACTGCTAATTCATCATAAATTCTATAATCCCTAATATGAGTATGACCTCCTAATGCTTGTATAGGAATATTTGGTAAAACAGATCTTATTTCTTTAATAACATGATCAAATTCATTAAAATATCTTACTGGGGAATGTCCAGTTAAGACTATTAAATCAATATCTTCTTCACGAATAACATTTTGAAACCATTCTTCCTTTATAACACTTTCAACACTATTGACTCGACTATTAAAGTCATTTCCTTTAAAATTAAATAAAAATCCCAATGCTAATACCTTTTTATTTAAATTTTTTGTATTAAATATTCTATATCGATATCCCATTGCTACCCATTCTCCTGTCTTCTCATCTAATACATCAATATTGGATGCTATATATTTTTCCCCATAATATGGCCGTAATAAATTATACTCTTGAGTTGTAACTTCATTACGATATAATTCATGATTACCAACTGAAACAATATCAATATCTGCCTTCATAAAGATTTGTTGAGAAATTTCTCCATCTGGATAAGTAGCATCACTCAATCCATTACCATCATGACGATCTCCAGTATCAACAACGATAATATCAACACCTTTCTTATCAGCAAGATCTCTCATGTGTTTTAAAAATGAAATATAATCTCCCCAATTAGCAGAAAATTGTGGTTCATATAAATGCCCTGGTAACCATCCATGAGTATCGGTAGTATGAATAAAGTTGATATCGCCCCAAGTAAGGGGTCTAATGGTAGTTGTGGAATTATCTGGAGATTTTATAAATTCTTCATTATTTAAAAACCCAAATGAGATTAAAGACTTGAAAAACCATTGTTTTAGTTTCATTTCGTCGTTCGCTTATTAAATGAACACTATATGACGATGATTTTAGTTAGCAGTTTCTTATCTTATCCTTATCAGATAACAAAAAATTCGCCGTATGCACAATGCCCGTTATAACGCCGTTTCCTCTTGCTTCCGGCGGCCGGGCAGAGACCGGACCCGAAATAAAATCTAATTGGCAGAAACCACTTGGTTAAACATTGATTTATATAATTTTATTTAAATATCTCCAAGAATCTTGAATCCATTGTTGTTAAATTATACTTCTTTCGCTACCGCTGTTACAGAATTAGCAGCATCTTGTAAAATGCACGTGATCATAAGATAATTTGAAGATAATGATGATGTGAATGGTGTTGTTGACAGTTCTCTTAATTATAATAGCTATATAAATTATATAATATTAATAAGCTTTTAGCCAGTGTATGTGATATCAACGACGGAGAATTTTAGGATACAATAAGCTAATAGATCCTGCACCATGAAAGACATAGCTGTGTTTGATGGCAAATCATAACCAACAAAACCACGAAGATACAGCTTTTATAGCTTATATAAATACAATCTATTCTTCTCGTTGTCTATTTCACAACGGAACTGGCGACAAGATTCCAAAATTGTATCATGCATAATCTTATCTTATCGCACCAATCGACAATAGTTAACCAGAGTTAACAGGAAGCATTGATTCTGTTCGGAAAATCAGATGCAGTCAAAATATTCAAGATAATTTGTATAAACTCATAGTGATTAAGTGGTAGAGCAATAGATACCCTACAATTATATATCTTTATATATATTATAATCAACAATTTACATTATTTTAGTAGCTAGTTAAACTATATAATTGGATGTAAGAACGCGTAGGTATTTTACTGACAGAGGCAGCTACAAGTGATGATAGAGTTAATAATAAATATAATATACAATTAAAATAAATATAAAGAATACAATAAAGTTAAACAGTAGGACAATAATAAAAAGGTTTTCTATTAGATAGGAATGTACTCTATCTAATAATCAGCGTTTATTTCTCTTTAATTTTCGATTTCTTCTTTTCTTCTTACTCTTCTTTTTAGTTAATTCATCTTCTGGGTTGCAATTGAAAGAATTGGAGCACATTTTAGAGACCATCATAGCATGAAGAAATATTTGAAATTGCGGATTTGAGCTGATGGATGGAATAGAATAGGTGTCAAAGATCATTTGGCATTGTTGGTCATAGGGTTGAGCTACTAGAATAGAATAAGAGTTGGTGGAATTGGTGGAGTTGGATTTTGTTGATGATTTTACTTCAGTTGCATCCAGTGGTGAGTTGATTTTAGATTCCATTGGGGATACTTTAGTTTCATCTAATGAAGAGTAGCTGGTGTCAGATTCCATTGTAGATAATAAAGGAGAGTTGATAGTGGATTCAATTGGGAGTAATTCAGTTTTATCTAATGGAGAGTTGATCTTGGATTCCATGAATATTTCTCCTTCACTTGGTGTAGAATTCCATGAAAAAGTTGCAACTTGTAAAAAGAATAGTAAAAAGTGAATTTCATAAAGATTACCAATATCAAAGAATAATGAATCAATAGAGAGTAGTGAATCTGGGAAAACAGGAGGAAAAGATAATTCAGATCCTTTTGCAAATTCACCAAAATAACGATGAATATAAATTGAAGCTAATATTGTGCCAACAATGAAAGTATTTACTCTATTCATGGTGAAAAATGATTCAAGTGAAGATTTGATTCTATTTAAAAAATCAACCATGATCAATACTGGGTTTCTACTTAGTTAGTTTCTGAAATTGTTTTCTCAAAATATTGAAAAGAGAACTTACCTGATATCTTGTATCAATATACTTTATAAAATTAATAGTAAGAAATTTAATCTTTTAATAAACCTTGCAATGATCCAAATTTTGTATAATGTAAATAAAGAGAAAGAAAGAGAAGAGGAAGAAGAAGGAAAGTAGAGCCATTTTATAATATTTTCTCACTCGTCTCAGAATAATTAATATTTTGTGTTCAAAAGTTATGCTGTAAGGATGGCAGTGCAGGATCCCCATAATATTAACGCGAAGCCAACTGCTATGCACTGTGCCCATGATTTTGAATTAACCGTAGGCAGTGCTCATAAATACAAATGTAATAATATAGAAGAATATATATTAAAAATGTAAAATAATATTATTATTTGTATAATAAAGTTAATAATGTTGAAATTCTGCTTTCAAATTAACTATACCAAAACAGGAAATCTCAGGGGAAGAACGGCTTCACGATTAGTGAGTGAATCGATTCCAAGAATGAAAAAAGATCTTCTAGTTGTTATACTAGTTCAATAAGGAAGCTTGGTTACAGTGTTTATTTTCGTGGAATTCCTAATTGCTGAACTGGCAATTATTATATATATATACATATTTGTTTTTATCGAGATCTATTGAACCTTTAAACTTAACTTCAGTATATATGCTAGCTAATTAAATCTCCTTCACATATATGATTATTTAAATTCGATCAGTACTTATGTTACACTGCTGATAGGATATTTTACATATTTTAACTTATTTATTTCATTTATTTACATAATTTATAATAATAATATTACGTATTGAGCTTCTATTCATTACTTTGGTGAATACAAAATCATGGGCATGCTGCATAGAAGCTTATTTTATGCGAGCCCTGCATAACTTTCAAAATCATTAACCAACATCATTTAACCCCATAATTTAAGGCAAGATCCTGAAATATAAGTATCCCAATTATTTCTTACTTTTAAATCTATTTTTTTATTTACATTTTTATTACGGCTAAGGATTAAATTAAAACTAACTTTTTTAGAAGTAAGTCATATCGAAGGAGATGAATGGTAATGTTTGAGATGAAGTTGGATATTAACAAATTAGGATTAAATCAATATGAATGGTAAGTATGAGCTTGAACTGTAGGAAAGGGGAAGGGTGGGCGTGATTAGGAGGACACGAAATGATAGTCCCCTTTCCTACAGTAGTAACTAACAAAGTAGAGAAGATTGAATCAATATAGCTGGTAATAATAATGAACTGTAGGAAGGGAAGGGTGGGGGTGATAAGAAGTAACATCGAATGAAAGATCCTCTCCTATGGTAATGATTGAGGTTCTTCAACAGCTATTCAGAGTCAAGGAATTCAAATATGGGAGTTCAACAAGTAAGTAACTAACGGAGAAACTAATTGAGAGATGACTAACAAATTAGGAATAAATCAATATGGAAGGTAAGTATGAGATTGAAATGTAGGAAAGGGGAAGAAGGGTGGGCGTGATTAGGAGGACACGGAATGATAATCCCCTTTCCTACAGTAACTAACAAAGTAGAGAAGATTGGATCAATATGAAAGGTAAGTACGAGATTGAACTGTAGGAAAGGGGAAGAAGGGTGGGCGTGATTAGGAGGACACGGAATGATAGTCCCCTTTCCTACAGTAGTAACTAACAAAGTAGAGAAGATTGGATCAATACGAAAGGTAAGTACGAGATTGAAATGTAGGAAAGGGGAAGAAGGGTGGGCGTGATTAGGAGGACACGGAATGATAGTCTCCTTTCCTACAGTAGTAACTAACAAAGTAGGTAAGATTGGATCAATGATAGCTGGTAATAATAATGAACTTTAGGAAAGGAAGGGTGGGGGTGATAAGAAGTAACATCGAATGAAAGATCCATTTCCTATAATAATGATTAAAGTTATTAAACAGCTATTCAGAGTTAAGGAATTCAAACATGGGAGTTCAACAAGTAAGTAATACTAACAAATAGCGGTTACTCCTAGGTCTCAGACTTAGTAGTGGTGGACAGGGGCCTCTGGCCTGCTGATGACTCCATGAAGGTCGCCTTCCCGTGGCGGAGTTGTTAAGCGTTAGTTACAAACTAATTGCGACCAAGTACCTTCTTATAAAAGTATATAATGAATTGAAATAAGTAATAATAAGTAAAAATTTACCAAGTTAAAACATATTCAACATATATCAATAATTGTTCGACGCACGTTTCAATAATAATCCTGTCATTTAACAATTAATAATCTAATAATCATGATGGTAAATATACTATCAGTGTACTAAATCCTCAGCTCTAAAGATCAGCAGACCCTGCATCGCCCTGCACATCCACTTTGCACACTAAAGACAGTAATAAGTATCATTCTACAATTCCTACAGTTCCAAAACTTTTCAAACTTGGCTTAATTATCCCTTCTTAACCTCTTATATTACCTCCCATTTATATCAACCAATAATGGCAAACTCTCCACGATATAACCATATCCACCTACCATCCGCTCCCAACTTTTCAAACCGTACGGCTTTTACATGTAACTAACAATTAATTCATCCTGATTGGATAGTACAACTTCACGAAATTTCACAATTAGTACTACCATTGACAAGGTCTTAGTTGATCAGATTCATAATAACACAACCACACAAAATGTCGGAATCCACTAGGCCAACTAATATCAAATATCCTACTTTAGCAGGACCTCGATTATTCCCAAAATTTGAACCAAGAGATACTATTGCTGTTAGTTCAAAAGCTTTTGTTCTTTCAACCCTCTTTGGTTTGAACGTTGCTGCAATTAAAGGTAATCTTGGGCCATATAGATCAGTATTTGGTGGTATTAGAGCTAATGCTCATCATGTTTTTATCTTTGGTATGTTATGTTTGTGCCTCCAGCGGCCGGGCTCTGCCCGGACCCGTAGTTCGCTTCGCTCGAAGTGAGTACTAACATTGGATTTAGGTGCTGTTGGTACTACATATACATTCGTTGAAGCAGTTACCGCCAACATTCGTGGTGAAGAATCTCCATTTAATTCTTTCTTAGGTGGTGCTGCTGCTGGTGCTATCCTTGGTGCTTCATGTAAGTTCTAACAATTCCTCGCTTGCGAGGAACAACGGGTCCGGGCAGAGCCCGGCCGCTGGAGGCATATCTCTAACAATCTCCTAGTCGGTAATGTTGCTAAATCATTTGGTGGTGCTCTTCTCGTTGGATCAATTCTTGCTGTTTCTGAATGGTCTGGTGGTATTCAAGGTCTTGGTCGTGAACAAGCTATTGCAGGAAGTTCTGCTGAAGTTGTAAAGATTGATGATGGTGAACGTCAAGGGTTTTGGGATGTTGTTCATAGACGTCCTTTATCACAAACTGTAGAACAATTAGGTGATTTAGCTAAGCCATTAAAATAGATTCATGATACGAGCATATATAATTTTTATTTACAATAAAAAAATAGGAAAAAATACTTTTTCATTATGCCTCCGGCGGCCGGGCTCTGCCCGGACCCGTTGTTCCTCGCAAGCGAGGAATTGTGCTTGAACAAGAGCTCTAGCTGGTAACTATATATATATATATGGTACGTAAGAAGATAGCCAGAGTAGAAGCTCCCATAGAAAGTAAGTATCTCACACCGCCTTCCATTGTTATACTAGCTAATGATATGGTTATATATATACAAACTGAGTTATATCGACTAAGAAGACGTCTGTTCTATACTCAAGCATTGCCAATTAAATCTTCCAATTATATCTTATATTTAGATAATTTCATAGCTTATAGGAATGGTTATCTTTGGCCTTACCCTTATCTTTTATAAGAAAGACCCTGATCGGCAATTGCTATACACCATTATCAAAATACAATACAGTATCTAGGTTACTAGCGTATTTTTGGTTATTGACTATTCTTTGTATAAATCTATTATCTAATTTCTCTTTATTATATAGTGTTTAAAATACTGAAATCCTCTGACATATCTCCATCTCTCATACTGTCTATCTAAACGCGAGAAAATAACCAGCCCTGCTTAATTTATTGATGCATTTAACTGAAAATCAAATTCCAAGGCCAACCTTATCCATTAACAGTTTATGATGATGTGGAATAAATTTCCTTCTTCATTAAATGCTGCTTCTAAAGCAAATTTAATAGCAATTCGCTCGTTAAAAACTGCTACAACCTCAAAATCATCTGTAGCTTCTTCATCCTCAAAATTTGTTAGGAAAACTATACCATCTTCAACTATTGCACCGAAATCAACAGTTAATTCCACTTACAAACCGGTCTCTTCTTCTAATATAAGTTCAAGATATGCTACTACCACAACAAGAACTAGAGCTACTACTACCAAAGCTAAACCTGTACCTACTACATCAACAGCAACTGCTTCCAGGTCATCATCACCTACCGCATCCACATCCACATCAACCCCATCATCCTCATCATCTATTCCTCCATCAATAGATCCATCAATTTTTGCTGCAACAATCCCATCTTCAACTACTATTCCAAAATCAACTGCTACTCCTTCTACTTCTTCTACCAGTACTACTTCTTCTCAATCTACTCAATCTACTCAAATTCCTATCACTGCTCCTACCATAACATCTCCTCTGGAATTTAACGATTCACCTCTTGATGAAGGTGTTGAAAATGGTGAAAATTGGACAAAGAGTTTTAGAGGGCTTGGATCTGAACCATTTTCACAACAAGTAACTGATACTCTCTTAGCTGATCTTAAACCATCAGAAGTAGAAATAACACCTGATGGGCTACTTTTCCTTCCGGAAATTCGTTATCGAAGAGTATTGAATCGTGCATTTGGACCTGGTGGTTGGGGACTAGCACCAAGATCCAAAACTCTTGTAACTGCTAAATCTGTTAGTCGTGAATATGCTTTAATTTGCCATGGACGTCTTGTCGCACTTGCTAGAGGTGAGCAAGATTATTTTGATCCTAATGGTATTACCACTGCCATGGAAGGATGTAAATCCAATGCCATGATGAGATGCTGTAAAGATCTCGGTATTGCGTCTGAGTTATGGGATCCTGTTTATATTCGTGATTTTAAAAATAAATATTGTGAACAAAAATATTTTGAAAAGAAACGTAGAATGGTATGGAAACGTAAAGATCGCGAATGGGAATATCCATACAAATAAAGAAAGAAATTTAGCTATTTATTTAATATATATTCTCCTCTCTCCCCCCTGTGCCTCCGGCGGCCGGGCTCTGCCCGGACCCGTTGTTCCTCGCTACGCGAGGAATTGACCATAAACCCCGTTGATATCACAAAAGCACGCTGCTTATACTGCTCACTTCCCTATATAATTCCTCGCTACGCGAGGAACAACGGGTCCGGGCAGAGCCCGGCCGCCGGAGG
>JAJMID010000148.1:0-33263 GCA_030583405.1 Sugiyamaella americana
CTCATCTATAGCCTTTTTTTCCCTTTTCTACTTCACTTCACTTCCCTTACGGTTGATAGTCATCCGCATGTTTCACTATTTTACCATTTAATATTCATGTCTGAAATTAACGCATTGATAACAAATTAAACTTTACGATAATAGAAATTAAGATTATATAAAAAATTACCAATATATATTAAATTACTTTTACTAACCTAATAATATATTTTTACTCCATCTTCACCGTAACTTTTCCTCCTCTCACTTCCTCCTCTCACTTCTTCAAAATCACCATCTCTCTTCCAAAATTAGCCGAATTGCCAAGTTTTTCCTCCTTTACTAATTTTTGCAATCTTTTCTTGTTTAGGTATTCAACACTAATTTCTAAACCGGAATATCTGTATGACGATCATTCCGGATTAACTTTGATTGAGGTAAGGGTTCATTCCTAGTATCCCCCCCCCTGAAGTTCTCTACCCGGACCCCCGCCTGACCGGTATATATAACTCTCAACCAAACGGTTGAATATGACATTTTGACGTTGAAAAACCGATAGTTACGAAAACGGGTAAAAATATTTTCAAATAACATTTATCGATATATATTCACTTTGCTTTACATGTGAGTCAGGGTGATCGTGTAACCTGTACGCTCCTTTTTACTTATCTACTTTACTACGCTACTCCCTTTCCCTCCTTTGCCTCCGGCGGCCGGGCTCTGCCCGGACCCGTTGTTCCTCGCAAGCGAGGAATTTATTTGTTGAGTTCTCAACTTAATGAATTCCGATTCAAACCGGAACATTTTTGTCACGACAATTTTCCCTTCCCGTCCTTTTCTTTTTGATTTTTACGTTTATTTTTTTCTTAACATACATTTTACCCCTCACTTAACCCCACTATGCGTACCCCTCATTGAATGAAATCAATCCTTCAAATCAGGGCTAGGGTAGTAACTTTTTGAAAAGTTTGTACCACAAGTGGGGGGTAGCTCGAAAAAAACTCCAGGACGGAGGAGGAGGAGGGAGGAGTTGATGGTGGTGTTGCAAATGAGGTCCACAGGAACAGTAAAGACGTCAGTGGGTAAGACATTTTATGTTGTTGATTTGGCCAAACAGGTAATACTATTAGAGGACAGAGTTACAGTGGTTGACGTAACGGTAGTAACAGTAATAGTTATTTTATTAGGTAAATTAAGAGTTTGGTCAAGACGATTATATGGTTGTTCTTGGTGTCTTGTATTATTAACATATATTATTTTATATTATTTTATATTATTTTATATTATTTCATTAAACTTTCAAGCGAATATAGTATTATGGTTAACAGATAAGATAAAGTGGGTCCAGCTGCTTATAAGTGGTGTGTTGACGTGAGCACGGCCAAAGCTGCGAGAGCGAGCTGAGCATTAGCAAGGAAGAGCAGGGAAGAGCAGGGAAGAGCAGGAAAGAGCAGCAGGGCAGTAAGCAGCAGGGCATAGCAGGGCAGACAATGTCATGTAGGCGGTTAAAAATAGAAAGATGAGATGGGTTGGGAGATATGAAGAGGGAGGTTGGGAGGTTGGGAGGTTAGGTGGTGGGAGGAGAAGAGGAAGGTGAGAGAGGAAGGTGAGTAGGAAGGTGAGAGATGAAAGTGAGAGAGGAAGGTGAGAGAGGAGGGTGAGAGAGGAGGGTGAGAGAGGAGGGTGAGAGAGGAGGGTGAGAGAGGAGGGTGAGAGAGGAGGGTGAGAGAGGAGGGTGAGAGAGGAGGGTGAAGAGTAGAACTCAGATAGATGAACGCTTGGAACTAAAACATTTGATTATTATATATTGAAATATTCTCTTTGTGTATCTATTTATTAGTACTATCTATCTGTCTACACCTACAGTTACATCTACACTTACACTTATACTTACACTTACACTTACACCTACTCCTACACCTACACCTACATCACATCTCTGCAAATCCTGCCTTACACCAACTATCACATCATATCTCATCAAAATACTAAATGAATTAAATTCAAAACTAAATATTGAAGCTTAAGGTTTAATCATTCATTGTTATTCCGTTTTTATCATCATCACTAGCCATCACTAGCCATCCATCGTAGAATCTTCTCGATTATACATTCCCAAGTTATCCCAAGTTATCCAACATTGTCCAACATTGTCCAACCTCCCACTTCCCGTACTACCTCTCTTACTCCCAACCACCCTTCCTCCCTCCTCTCTCGCTTTGCTCGCTCGTCGATCGGTTCGTCGATCTTTCCGTCGATCATTTGTGGCCTTATTTTCTTCATGCACGTACCAACTTTAACTATATCTACAAAAGTAATTATACATAAAAGGGATAGAGGGGTAATCTGCACAAAAAGAAAATAACATATGTTTGATAAAAAATAAATTATAATTTAAAAAAAAAGTAAAAAATAAATTATCTTGAACTCCAAACCCATTAATTTACTACAAATACACTTGTCAGTCCCGGTTGAATAATTTGGAAAATTTTCGAGGAAATTTAATAAAATCATAGAATTTGAAGGAATTTGAAAGGAAAGAATAGAGGAGGATAAAAAAGTGAGTATAAGAGGTGGAGGAGGAGGGGAGAGAAGAGGAGGAGGAGGAGGAGGGGAGAGAAGAGGAGAGGGAAGAGAGGAGGAGAGAAGGGTAGAGGAAAGAAGAGGAGGAGGAGGAGGAGGAGGTGGAGGAAGTGATGGTGGTGGAGGAGGATAAAGTAAGAGAAGCAAAAGTTGAACAGATTATTGAATCAAATAAAGTAATTAATAAAATTATACCTGATGAGATTGAAGGTGGTAAATTCTCATTAACAATTATAATTGCAAACAGTGAAAGTCGGTAGATAATAAAAGGAATGAACTTTTGTAAAGAAGAGATTACAAGTGATTTTAATAAAAGGATGAAGGAAGGGATGAAAGATAGCATGTAAAGGGTAATTTTAATGAATATAAAGGATAAGAAGGAAAGGAATGTGGATAATATGATGAATAATAGGCGAAACAATTTTGAAGATATACCAGTAGGTGTAGAGGTAGTAGAGGTAGTAGGATAAGCACTATTATCACCAATACCAACCTCAGTACCACCTCTTCTACCAACTATTCTACCTATTCTACCAACTTTACTACCAACTTTATTCATTATCTTACTGCAATCTACCAATATTACCTTTATTTTTAATGCACTTCAGATAGTGCGTCGAGATGATTATGCAAATCCTTTATCTTATCCTCGATAATATATTTATACCTTTAATACCAATACCTCACCAATACCTCGCCAATACCTCACCTACAATACCAAACCAAATATTTTACGATAATATCAAAATTCACATCACATTCTATCCAACCCTTTAAGTACTATCTCGTTATCTTCAATTAACGTGATAAGCACG
Source organism: Sugiyamaella americana (assembly GCA_030583405.1). Lineage (NCBI taxonomy): Eukaryota > Fungi > Ascomycota > Dipodascomycetes > Dipodascales > Trichomonascaceae > Sugiyamaella > Sugiyamaella americana. The sequence continues at coordinate 3,378 of JAJMID010000148.1, forward strand.
TTATCAACAGTAGCATTAGCAGAAGGATTAGCAAAGCTAACTAGCAAAGCTAGCTTAGAGGGCACCTCAGTACCAACCACCACCCTTTACCATACCCACATCCGCACTACATCCGCAACAACCATACCCACCTACTTATCAATGCATTGCCAATGTCGCGCTACCGCGTCTACCTTATCTCGTCCTTTGTTTAATTTCCTTATGTGCTTAGCACCCACATACACCTGATCGATGCTTGCTCATCCTCATCTCTCTCCCTAACCCTTTTCTCCCAATTACCCTGGAACTTTTCGGATTACGGCTGGATTACGATAAATTTTGTTAATTAACAATTGACTACTACACCGATTATCAATCATCACCTTATCTCTGCCTACCGACCCTTCCTTAGTTATCTGTTCGCATTGTACTAACCCTTGACCCAGGTATATTTTTTTTCCGGTTTTTTCTAGTTTTTTCGTATTATATTGGATTATTGTATTGAAAAAAGATTAATTTTTAAAAAAGAATAGTAGTGGATATAGTATTAGATTAGATAGTAATCTAATCTATTATTACTATTACTGTGGTATTACTGTGTCAAATTATTTAGCATATTTAAAATTTCGAAATACTCGGGTGATATTGTTGTACATCAATCTCATCATCTCAATTACAAAGGGAAGAAAAAATTATCGAAGAAATTAATTATTAATAAAATCGACAAAATATTTTTTTCAAAAATCTAATCCATTTATTCATTTTATCATTTTATCATTTATCATCTTTTATTTATCATTTATTCCCTTAATCCATCCCAACACTCCACCCTTGTAATCCAATGATTATGCTTCAACCTCATCCTCAAAAAATGTCTTCTCCAAAATCTGAAATTGGTAAATTTAGATCTTCTTCTCCTTTACAAAAGAGTCATTCGGGTAGTGCATTATCGAGCTTGATTGATCATAGTCATCATACTCCTGTTTATATTCCTGGTCAACATAGTGAATTATCAACAGCATTTTTACATAAACATAAAAGAGGAGGAAATGTTAGAAGGTTAGGAGGTGTTGTTGATGTTGAAAAGAGAAGTGTTAGTGCTAGTGATGATATAAATACAAGTGTTAACAGCATACCAAGAGCATCAACTGTATCAGAAGGAGTAGTGTCAGTTTTAAATTCAACAAATGGTTCAAATAGTTCTACAAAATCTTCTTCTAAATCCCCTCTAGGTACTCCCCCACTCAACTCAAGACCTTTTATTCCTATCACTGATGATGATTCACCTTCTCTTACTGATAATGATTCAGATAATATTACCATCAAAGCATCTCCTTCCACTTCTTCCGACGATAATGATGATTCTCCTGAAGCAAATAATCGTCGTAAACAAAAAATGATTAGAAAGAAATCTGGCGAATTAGTAAAATCTTCTCTTAAGCTCCCATCCTTATTAAGAACTCAATCAATGCCAACAAAAATGGTTCATTTTGATTCAAATTTAGAACATGTTAGAAAATTCTTCCGTAGAGAAAAACCAACTGCTGTTTCTTCTGGTTCAGCAACTCCTGTCAAGGAGAAGGTTTCTTTCCAATGGGCAAGTGGTAGTTCCGATACTGATTCTGATAGTGATAGTGAATCCGACAGTGAAGAAGAATTAACTGATTCTGAAGATGAAGTCTCGCTCTCTCATGGTGCTCTACTCAAAAGGCATTTACGTAATAATAAAACTCATTGGCAAATTGCATTACCAAATTTCACTCACCAAGAAAACTCTGATAAACCTGTTTATCTTGATTCAGTTTTCCTTTCTTCCGATAATTCCAATCTCATTGGTCATATTTGTGTTAAAAACATGTCTTATAAAAAGTACGTTTCTGTACGTTATACTATTGATTTTTGGAAAACTGTCACTGAAATTGTTGCTGATTATAATGGAGATGTTCGTCGAAAAATGCTTAGATCTGGTTATGATAGATTTACATTTTCAATTCGACTTAGTGATCTTCCTCAAAATGCTCTTACTTCTAATTCAATGTTCTTTTGCGTTCGATATCAAAGTGATGCTGGTGAATTGTGGGATAATAATGATACCCTCAATTATGAAGTACTCTTTACTAAAGTATCAAAAAAGCAACATAAACACAATACAAAACCTGAACAAAGTAACTCAAGTAAAAATCAAGCAAATTCTTATTTCACTTATCAACCAACCAATCAATCATTACAATCTCATCATGGTAGAAATGGAAATCTCAAACATCATAGACGTACAAAGACTGATCCATCACCAGATTTCCTTTATGATAATGATTTTGACCATCATCATAGTGTAGATGAAACCAATGAAGTATTTGAAGGATTGTCAATGGGTAATAATAATTCTAATAATACAAATAAGAATATCAAAACCAACAATACTAACAATACCAACCTTAACATCAACACCAATCCTAATACTATCAACAACACCAATCCGACTACCAACACCAACTACCTAACATCGACACTGTCGCCAACTAAAAAATCTAATGGATTAACCTCCCGGTACTCATTTGGTGCTTCACTCAACGCAGCATTAGCAAGAAAGAATATGACTGGACGTAGATCATCTTACGATGGGGATGCTGATGAAGAAATTACAACCACCTCTGAATCAACTTCAGACGACGAATCAATAGATTCAACACCAACAAATACCGATTCAACAACAACTCCACAACTTCGATCTTTTATCTTCCCCAAAACAACAACATCTGTTCGCAACCCAACAGAACGACCAGCATGGGATTCATTATCATACAAAGATATCATTTCTAAATATTGTTTCTTTCAAGATACACCAACTCCACCACATCATTCCCATCACCACCGATCGATTTCAACAACAACTCCTACTCCCATCGAACATCAACGTCAACATCACCACCGACCAACATCAACATCGTTCATGACATCCACCTCACCAATGACAACGTCACCAGGATTAATGCCCCAATCAGCAACTCCACCATACTACACCAATGCATCCTATGAATCATCGATGATGATAAATAATTCACTTACATCGCCATTAGAATCTTCATCATCAACACTTTCATCTCCATCAACACCAGCAAACAGCTACTCACCATCACCAACTGAAGCACCAAGTTCACCGGGCGAATCATCATCCGACACCTTATTAGACGTTTCAGAACCAAGAAAACTCTGGCACTCTGTTGAAGTCTAAACCATAAAATAATTTTTTTTGGCTTTTGCATTTAAAGAAGAGACCTTCTCTCTTCACATTTCAATCATTCAAACATAATATCATAATATTCATAATTTTTTTTTTTGTATTTATTCAAACCGGGGTTTTCACGTCTTACTTTATTAACAAACTTAGTACTTTGCTTTATCATAATGTCTATTTTTTTTTTTCTATTCTTATTGTATTTATTTGTATATACCTACCCATCAAACTATAGACGGGTTGAGTCAATAAAAAGTTCCCTCTCTCCCCCCGCTCCCCTCCACCCGCACATGCCTCCGGCGGCCGGGCTCTGCCCGGACCCGTAGTTCCCCGCTGCGCTCGGAAAAAAGCACGTCCGGCGGACTATTATTCAATTCCGCACGGAGTGCGGAACAACGGGTCCGGGCAGCGCCTGGCCGCCGGAGGCAAGGGGGGAGGGTAAGCGGGGTCAAGGCGGCTGGGTAAGGGCGGGGTTTTTTTAATTTTTCCGGATTTGGTTTTAATGATTGCTTGAACGGGAGTGGCTTCGATCTTGAGATCGAGGATTCACGTGTGTAGAGTGAATCTGCATAATGTAAGGTTTAATTGGGTCGTGCAGAGAAAGAAAGATAGAAGAAGGACCCGGGAAACTCGGATCTTTTTTGATTGGGATTGTCGCTGGTGATTAGAGTTTGGAATTCCGTGATAAACGTGTGGATACTATACATAGGTTTGTTCCTGTTGTTCCGTGGTGTATTTCGTTATGTTAGATACTCAATATAGTTTTAAGAATCGCTTGATTTAGGTTAGTAGAGTGGAGTTTTAGATTCAAGAATCCGTTCTTGGCTGGTACTGCTGTTGAACCTCCTTTCCTTCGCTTAATCGTTAGGCAGATAGCACTGGCGTTTGTTTCACCAAAAGAAACGATAGTGTGAAATATATTAGATATATAGATTTAAAAAATCAAACGAGAATGACGTAAAGTGAGGTAGGTTATCAATAAGAATTACTAAATGACTTAACCTCTGCCATAATGCCTCTTTGTTTCATCTTTGTGAATTTATTTTATCATTTGGAAAGTATTATAGTATATAAAGTCTTAGATAAATATATTACTTGGTTGCGATTGTCCATCTTAAAACATTGATGATAGTCTCCTACGTAAACCTTCTCTTGGAGTTACTTCTTTCGTTAACTTTAACCCCTTTACCCCACGTTAAAACTAAAAGCTAATTGATGAGCCTCCATTTCGAATGAACTCTAGTCACGAACCCTAGTCTTAAAAGAGATCAATATAATCTCTTCAACAATGGATTCCGTGGTTTTCTTTTTCTATTCTATTTTAATTTAGCATTAGTTTTCTTTGTAATATACCTCTAGTTTCTTACTAACTACATATCCAAGTGGTATGATTTAATCTTAATTAACTACATACATCAAGCCTCTTACTTTCGTCAGACCATACCACCGAACCACTTCATTACTGCGCAATCCGTTCGATTCGATCGAAAATATTTTTTCGCATAAAAAAGACGTTATGCTGTCTAGACCCTGAAGAATGCCTCCGGCGGCCGGGCGCTGCCCTGACCCGTTGCTCCTCGCTACGCGAGGAGTTAACCAATGTGTACTGTACTGTACCGTATTAGGAATTTCCGAGCGTAGCGAGGAACAACGGGTCCGGGCAGAGCCCGGCCGCCGGAGGCAAAGGACCCCGTACCCCCGCCGGGGTCGTCGTCCTAACCACTATCTTATCTGTATGCATGATTGAAAAATTTATTTGTGTCGATCGTCAGTAATTTTTTATAAGTGAAGAGAAGCGAAGAAGAAGAAGAGAGGAAGAAGAAGAAGCAGTAATTCAATTTAATTTATTTTTTCTATTTATTTATTATTATTTTTATTTAGATTTGGTTTTAAGAGCGAAATGTCTTTTGATTCTTTTAATTTAGATGCTCGTTTAAATCAAGCCTTGGTTCAATTAGATTATAAGGAACCTACTTTAATTCAGGAAAATGCTATTCCTTTGGCTTTGAATGAGAAGAAGGATATTGTTGCTAGAGCTAGAACTGGTTCTGGTAAAACTGCTGCTTATTTGATTCCGATTATTCAATCTATTTTACAAAATGCTAGTAATGGTGGTGATAGTACTTCACAATGTTTGATTCTTGTTCCAAGTAAAGAGTTGGCTGACCAGGTGGTTAAAATGACTAATAAGTTAATTACTTATTGTTCAAAAGTTGTATCTATTGTTAATATTACTTCTTCTGCTAGTGATCAAGTACAAACTTCTTTGCTGTTGGAAAATCCTTCTATTATTGTCTCTACTCCCTCAAGAGCTTTAATTCATATTAAGAGAAACAATATTAATGTAAAATCTTTACAATATTTTGTTATTGATGAAGCAGATCTTATTCTCTCATATGGTCATGAAGATGATCTTAATGAATTATCCAATTTATTACCAAAATCAATGCAAACTTGGTTAATGAGTGCTACTTTAAGTGATGAAGTTGAATCAATCAAAAGTAAATTCTGTCGTAACGTAGCTGTTTTGAAATTAGAAGATACTGTATCTTCAGATCAACTTTTACAATACTATGTTAAATGTAATGAATTCGATAAATTCTTACTTGGTTATGTTATCTTTAAATTACATTTAGTTAAGGGGAAAACAATCATTTTTGTTAATGATATTGATAGATGTTATAGACTTAAATTATTCTTTGAACAATTTGGTATTAAAAGTTGTGTTTTAAATAGTGAATTACCGTTATCCTCAAGAATTCATATTGTTGAAGAATTCAATAAAAATGTTTATAATTTATTAATAGCAACTGATGAAGGATATGAACAAGTAGAAGAAGGTGATGAAGAAGAAGGTGATGATAAAACTTCTACCTCCACCTCAACAACTGCTCCTTCATCCAGATCAAAAGATTATAATGTTTCTCGTGGTGTTGATTTCATTAATGTTGCTTGTGTACTTAATTTCGATCTTCCAAAATCTTCAAAAGCTTATACTCATCGCATTGGTCGTACTGCTAGAGCAACCAAAACTGGTATGGCCCTCTCTTTTGTTGTTCCTAAAGAGCAATGGGGAAAACATAAAACTGCTACTCTTTCATCAGCAAAAAGAGATGAAAAGGTCCTTGCAAGAATAATCAAATCTCAAAACAAACAAGAAAATGAAGTCAAACCATACTCCTTTGACATGAATCAAGTAGAATCTTTCCGTTATAGAATGGAAGATGCTTTCCGTGCTGTTACTAAAGTAGCTATCCGTGAAGCAAGAGTTAAAGAAATTCGCCAAGAATTACTCACATCCGATAAACTTAAACGTCATTTCGAAGAAAATCCTGAAGATCTCGTCAACTTACGTCATGATAAAGAACTCCATCCTGCTCGTGTTCAAAGCCATCTCAAACGTGTTCCCGATTACCTCCTACCGAAATCTGGTAAAAGACCAGCCCCATTCACTGGTCATGTTCCATTCAACAAAAAATCAAAAAATCATAAAGTTCATAAAAAGAACAATAAAAAAAGAGATCCTTTAAAAAGTTTTAAAAGACGTTAATAAATTCTCTCTTAATCCTCCCTATCTCTTTCGCCGCCGGCGGCCGGGCTCTGCCCGGACCCGTTGTTCCTCGCTATGCGAGGAATAGCTTAATCGTATCCACTATCGTATATACTTGTTATCATACCGATCTCTCTCCTAACTATATCATTTCATGCTGCGCATAATGCACTTGAATCCCAAACCTGCTCCTCCTATTCTTCACGTTCGTTCGGCACGATATCATCGCTAATCTTGTGATATTAATATCTACCAAGCAATCACCTATATGCGATCCTCGCTTAACCATGGACAGAGCCCTATCGTCAAAGAGATGCTACGACCGAACTCTACTACAACGGAATTATTTACATATAAATTAAACTACTTTTGGTTCAGCTTCGAAGGTTGCAAATTTCTGTAATGCTTCAAGGGATACAACACCTTCTACTGATGAATCTTCTAACGCTTCAATAGCAGCTCTAGCTACAGTTTGAACAGAAATACTTGGGTTTTTTGGTAATAAACCAGTATTTGATAAACCTGTAAGGTTCGTAATGAACTCACCAGTTTTAATAACTGTTGAAACACTATCTCTTATAGTCGATGAAGAGGGAGAAGAATCATACATAAATCCAGGTCGAAGAAATACATTTCGCAGACCTTCAATACAAGTTAATTCTTCTTCAGCAGCTCTTTTTGATTGGATATAACCACGAGGAACAAGAGGATTCCAATCATGAGCAGAAATATAAATGAAAGGTTTTTCAGATGATCTTTCCACAATTGGTCCATCTTCTTGAACCTCAACTGATTTCTCACTTTCAACATTAGAAAATGCTTTTGCCAAAGTAATAGCACTTTCTTTATTCATTCTATAATAAGGACTTGAATTCTCTGTTCCATTCTCCAATGGATTTCTAGTTTTAAACATAGACAAACCTACATTAACCAAAGAACAAATTGAAGTTGATTTACTATTAATAATATTTTTATATTCTGGAGATTCAAGAATAAGACCCATTGAATGAACAACAGCATCAGCAGACTCAAGTTCTTCTTTATAAGAATCAACATTAAAAACATCAGCTTTCTTCCATTGAATTTGAGAAACAACCGATACGGGAATGCCAGTTAAATCCTTCAATCCAGATCGTCTTTACCCTAACGTTAGCATTTTCCCGGGCCACTGCCTCCGGCGGCCGGGCTCTGCCCGGACCCGTTGTTCCTCGCAAGCGAGGAAGTTTATAAAATATCTCGTGTGATTCCTTGCGTAGCAAGGAACAACGGGTCCGGGCAGAGCCCGGCCGCCGGAGGCAGAGGGAGATAGAACACTTACGAGAGGGATGTTACTCGCCATCCTCTTTGAAGACCAGCAAGGCAAATTTGTTTTCCAAGAAAACCTGTACCTCCTACTACTAAAAGATTTTTCATTGTATGTGGAGAAGGTGTTTCTGGTGGTGATAGTTATGGTGGTATGATCTAAAGAACATGCGAAGTTCATGGAGAGGTGCTTTAATCCTATAACATGTAGTTATTGAGAATGTTAGCGATGAGAGTTGTTTAATAGGTAGGAATGAATATGGAAGGAAGGAGATGATGGTTAATTCACGTCACGAATAGAACTTCTTGTAAGCTTATTTATTATTTAATTTATATAATAAAGTGTTATTAGTTCATCTATAAGTCATTTCATCTCAAGATATGATAGTGGTGAGGGTTACTGATTATGCAGGGACCGCCTATCATTTCATCGAACCATCGTAAAACGAATCTTATCTAAATCTAGATAGAGCAAGCTCATTTTAATTTACTCTTCGTAGAGAATTTAATAATCAGCAAGTGTTATAAATTCCTCGCGTAGCGAGGAACAACGGGTCCGGGCAGAGCCCGGCCGCCGGAGGCAGGGGAGGAGAAGGAGGAGGTCATGTCTATATATTAATTTTGATTTAATTATCTGGCTTAGAAGCATCCCAATCTGGGAATTTTAAGTCAACACCCCAAGCTGGTTTAGCGAATCTCTTTTTACCTTCAGTAACATGAACATTATCAAGAGCTTTAACTTCTTCTTCAGTAAGTTTAACAGTCTTGGTATTTTCAAGAATACGAGATGGAGTAGTTGATTTTGGAAGAGCAACTCTACCGTTGGAGATATGATAAGAAACAAGGATGGTACTTGGAGAAACATTGTGCTTTTCAGCAATTTCAATAACAGTCTTGTTGGAGAATAATGGACCACCAGTAGAACCAAATGGTGAATAAGCTTCAACTAAAATACCTTTTTCTTTACAAAGATCACGGATTTCAGTTTGTGGAAGTAAAGGATGGTTTTCAATTTGATTAACAGCTGGAACAACCTTGGCAGTTTTAAGAAGGTCAGTTAAAACTGGAACTGAGAAATTAGAAACACCAATAGCTTTGGCTTTACCAGAAGCATAAACTTGTTCAAATTGTTCCCAAGTTTTTGAAACATCAAATTCAGGATCAACATCTCTAGTTCCATCTGGTCTGGTTGGGATTAATAAATGATTACCTTTTGGATTTAAACCAACTGGCCAGTGAATGAGTAATAAATCAACATATTCTAATTGAAGATATTTAAGAGAAAGGTTTAAGGATTCTTCAACACGGTTGTGGAAAGTTGGGAAAACTTTGGTGGTGACGAAAATATCTTCTCTTTTAACTTTACCAGAAGCAATTGCTTTGGCAATACCATTACCAACTTCTTCTTCATTTTGATAAGCAAAGGCACAGTCAATGTGTCTAATGCCAGCTTCAGTAAGGGCATATTCAACAGCTGCTTCAACAGCACCCTTTGGAGATTGCCAAGTACCAAGACCAAGAGCAGGAATTGAAGTACCGTTGTTAAGTTTGATATCTATAGAAGTCATTTTTTATGTAGATAGAGAAGGAAATGGAAAAGAATTAGAAAAGGTGGGGGAGTGAAGAGTATTTATATGGTTAGGAGTATGGGGTTTGCCTTATGAAAATGTATGCTAAACGTGGGGGTTGGTGCTACTAACACCCCCCACATTCAACCATTAACCTCCTCGATGCGCGCAAAACCCCCACGTATAGCGATGTAGGGTGAGAGGATAGTAAAAGGATAAATTGCATCACAAAGTTACGGAAAATTCTGGTAGAATATTACACCGATAGTTTGGGATAGTTTGTTGATTGAATTATTGAATGATGATGAGCTGAATATTAATATAATGATATTATTTGATATAGGAATAGTATGTGGATATAGCGATATAGTTTATATGATAGTTAGCAGTTGGTGTAGATCTAGCTATTCTATATTTCAGATAAATACAAAAAGATTGAGATATAATAGCTTAAAGTCAATAGATTCTTCATCTACTATCATACTATGGCATCAAAGAGGTGGGGGTTGATGATTGAATTCAAAATCAATCAGGTCTATCAATACAATTTATGTCAAATCACGTGCCAGGGGTAGAAATTACGTAGTGGCCGTTTTTCGCCAAACCCCCTTTATAGAGATGTAGATCTGTTTATCTGCGCATCTACTATAACCTTTTGGTTGGTAGATTCGAATTATATTTCCATATAGTGTAGATAATATCATTGAAATTCAAAATATTTCTAAATAATCTAGTAATCTCCTTAAATATACTTTTAAGGCTAAACTTTATATATAGTATTTGTTTAGCAAAGTTTATCACAAGGTCAGGAATCCCCCGTTAATACGATTAAAAGTATCAACCGTAATATTGACGATCTTCAATGACAGTGAAGAGCCAAATTTAAGTATTAAATTCTATTTCAAGTTTAATTTATTCTTCCTCAACAACCTATATGAATAGCTTCGGTAACCTCAGGGCGGCGGTCGCCGGTCCGCTGGTCGGAATCTGCCCGGGGATGCCCTTGGAGCAGTTCCAGTACACCAGATAAGTAACAATAAGAAAACCTTTCAAATATAATAATAGCAATATATAAATAACAAATAAAATCTAAATCTAAATATAAATCTAAATATCTAAACACTATTTTCACTAACATCTTTACGATAAGATAAAGAACTTTCTGATTGATTACTATCATCAAATAATTGTTGAGTATCATCCTGATGATACTTTTTACTATGAAGACCTTGAACTGGGATTGGATCACGTCCTAAAGCAAAACCTGGATGAACAATTGATAATACTAATACAGCTAGGAATATCATTAATCCATCAAGGACTAAGAAATATACTTCATGAATGATAAGGAAACCAGTCCATCCTTCACTTAATTCTATAAGTCTGTATACACAACGAGTAAATACAAGAGCTACAGCAATGGTTATAGCAAGTGGAAATAATTTAAACATTCTTGTTGATCTTAATTGTTCATATTTAGGATTGAAATTTTCCTTTGCTTTGTTTTGATATACTTTCCACATGAAATGACCAAAGAGAGCGATAAATATAATCATTGAAACAACTTGAACTGCCATACCGGCTACCATAATGTTGGTACCTCCTGAAGTTGATTTATTATTCTGAACTGCCACTGCGGCCATACCACCACCAATTGCTTGAAGCACAATTGAAAAAAGATCACAAAGAATGAAGATAAGCGAGTAATGCATTGGTTTTAGAATTGCAAAGTTGGTTCCGTATATCGTGATTAATTTTGCTAGCATGTAGTATACCCCCATCATTATGAAAGCTGGGGCTAATGTTAAACAGATAATTTGAACTAAGAAATCATTTTCATTAGTTATATCAGTTGAAGAACTGAATCTTCCAACATAACCAGCAGTTTCAAGACCACAACCAACAAAGAATGCGGAAACAAACCACCATTGCTTGTAATAAACTCCAACAACGGTATGATAAATCCAAGCAATAGCGAATAAGATAAGCCCAGCAAGATTTGCTGAATGACTTGGAATTAATCCACCGTAAAGATTTTTATGATGACCATCAACAACTGCGCTAGCAGAAGCAGTTACCAAAGCAGCAGTTGTAGAAGCAATTGAAGGGATTGTAGAAGACATAGATACTGATGAAAAGAATATAAAATATAAAATAACTGGAATTAATTCAATTAATAACTAAAATAAAAAAATAAACACGGCGTCAAGATAATTTGATAACTCCACGGATTTATCGAGCTGTTATGTAATCCAGTGATATTAATAGTAATTATCAATATTACTTGATTATTCCTATTATTATTTATAATTAATCAACTAAAAAGTCTATATTTATTTATACTATATAGTTATATTTATATAAATTTAAAAAATTTACCTACTTTCAAATATACCTTCGGAGACAAGTTCTTCCTTAAATGCGGATAAAATTCACCCGAACGGAGAAATTTCATGCATGCATATAAAGACACGAAAGACTGCTAGGTTAACCAGAACTTTAAGGGCCTATGACGCAGAGCTCTATTATACGTTTTCCAAACTTCCGAGCTGATGATGATAGTAAAGAAGGCAATATTGCACTAAAAATAAAGTGGGCTGCTCAGTCAAGAATAGCTAATCTCTTAGTAATTTATTATTTATTTAAATTCGCTAGTTGAAATCTTCCCCTCCCCCTCCCCCAGTTATCATTCAACGGTGTATTAGTCTGTCCGAAACCATCTCGGACAATTTTCCGAAATGGATTCCGAAATCTTTCAAGGCAGTGTTTTGCAGTATCTTACAGATCTGAACTAGTCCATGTAAATCATCCACGATTATATAATCGTGCTTTAACGGCTTTTTCGTATCCAACTGTTCATGCTAATCTTTTCACCATGGGGTTAATAAATCTTGGCTCTCTGACGGGTTCAGCTTTCAGTTGTCGATAAAGTGGCAATTGATCGTCGAATTTCGAGCTTGTTTCTTTTGAAGTCCTCTATATCAAACGGGTATGTCTCGTAGATGTCAATATTTACGATACATATCCAGTCATAATCCAGATATCTCCCTCCCACCACCTGGCGCTGCCCTAATCGTTCTGTCTCTTCGCTAGGATCTCAATTTGAACTTTGTTATATATAGATGATTCACTCATAGTCAATTGCTGCATGGTGGTAGATTAGGTCTCTTTAACTAACTATCTAACGGTCTAACGATAATATGTACTAGTTAGGTGTTAGTCATTCACACACTCATTTATTCATTCATTCAATACTGCTATACTTGAACATGAGAATATGAATTCTCAGTATACATAGACAACTTTCAATATAGCAGTTGAAGTTGGTGAATCGGCAGTGCCATATTAATATATTATTATACTAAAAATTCGCGATCCTGACGATTGCGTTCTAAGAGTATAGCTACTTGTATCGAGTATCTAGATATTACATTTACATCAACAACTTTGATATCGTTCAACGGATATATCTGGTACTCCCCGGACATTCCAAGCGAAAGTTATATCCGCAAAATGCATATAACTTCCTAATAAAGTAACAGCTACATCCGAATCATGCAATTTTCTCGGAATCGGATATCGTAGCGATATAATAATATCGGATATCGTAGCGATATCAGTGTACGCTCGCGCAATAATGAATTGTACCCTATAAACCGTCTAGATCTCGAACTTAAGTGCGTCATTATGACAGTTGTAGATTCCCATATATTGTATACTATATATACCTTCTCATAGTTAATAATAGAATATCCTTTCGAAGAATTAAAACCTTTCAAAGGCTATGGTAGTTATAGCAATCGATCCGGGTAGAATTGCTGAAGAATTGAACGCCTTCTAAATAACGCACCATCGTTATTGTCAAACAATGAGGTAATCGGGGTGAAACTACTCCGGTGTTCTTCAGCTCGCCATTTTTGAACGATTCCTACTACACGGGGTCAGTTATACCCGAAATAATCAATCAATTACATGCTCACTTTTAAGTTTATACAGAATTATATAGTTAATATATCTTTGAATTTAACTGAGCTCACAGCAACCGTAAGTTTAACCTAAACCCGCTTTATTTATGTAGTTGATTACCTCCTTAATATCCCTCTATCAATGTATATTAACCGTTCTACTTCCCCAGCTTATTGTATCTAAAAGTATCTTGCGTAAGCTCCAATTAGTATATTCTTGTATTACAAACGATATCATCATTAAGCAATCGTTCGTACAATCTTTATTTACCCGTTCAATCTGTTTAGCCCGTTCAAGCAAAAAACATATTAAGCTCTTTATATAGGTAATAACTATCTTAGTGAAGGGAAAAGGTACAGCTCTGCAAGCTAGGAGACCAATCCCAATGAGATCATTCCCTACAATAAAGATGTATCTTTTAACAATTAACTAATATTTCCCTTTATACATTCTCCTGGGTGGTTATATATACACCAAGAAGGTTCCAATTAATATGCTCTTCTCCATAATTAAGAGCAGTAATGTCCATTCACCAGCACATGATTAGCTTCTCTAGTCTTTCCACCTGGAATAAGTTCATGTATCAAACCATTTGCTGAAGATCTTGATGAATGTCAGCTATCATACATCTATTTTGTTATATACTACTTACTGATCTTACAGTTACTTCATCAAACGACTTTCCAATAGCATATATTCCAATTACTAATTAATTCTTCAATACAACTATTCATTATCAATGATATCCCTTAGAGTGACCATACAACCCACCAACCGTCTTGCTAGAACCATTTCCCTCATTAGGTCGTTTCACCTTTGAAAGCAATCGTTACTATATATATAAACTTTTCAATTCTTTATAAATATAGAGTGTAAGGTACATTCTTATATATTCAAAATTAACCTGATAAGAATATAGCAGTAACGTTATCATCGTATATATATGATTAATATTAATTGTTAGAGTAATAATTATTAAATGATATAAATTTTGATTTACTGCTTTTCGATTCTTGAGCAACTTGAACTGTTAACTGGCTATTATTCCAAATTGAGGATCTTCAGGGTCTACAGCGATAAGCGATAGCGGATCCCGCAAATGTACGATAACCCCACTAGGTTCGGGTACCTTACTTGGTGTATTAGTCACGTGAATATTCTTACTGCGAAGTCTGGTGCAACTACTATTGTAAGTTGTATTGATTTCGCCTAAAGAAACGTCAAAAAAGTTATAATTTTGAACTTACTACTAAAAGAGGTAGTAGCACGTTACTTTTTCAAGTTCTTTCCGACAATCTAAATATTATCCAAGGTGCAACCAGTCTAGGGCTGAATGGCTGGTGTGATAAATATTCCAAATGTACCGTATTGATATCAGTATTACCAGGTTCAGAGATTGTTTATATATTTGTGAATTTATTTGATCTATCGTAGACGTACTTAGCAATCCTCGCGAAGCGAGGAACAACGGGTCCGGGCAGAGCCCGGCCGCCGGAGGCATAGATAAGTGAGCATAAAGTAATATGAAAATGGAGGGGAAGAAATACAGAAGGGGAGAGGAAGAAGGTTAGAGAGATTATTTTCTTCTTATACCAGCGCTTACTTTTCGTATACCACCAGAACCACTTGCTAAGCGATTTGATCTTCTAATTGAAGAAGAAGGATTGTCATATGTTGGTTGAGGAGGAGATGAAGATAGCAAAGTAGTAGTGGTTGTAGTTGTAGTTGTTTTTGAATATTGATAAGATGGGGACCGGATTTGTCTTACTCTTTGTGGAGAAGGATTTGATGTTGAACGTAATTTTCTTGCCATTAAAAGTTGTTGTTGTTTTTGAGATAGAATATCAGTTACAATTCTCTTTGGTGATTGTTGAATGGTATCATTAATTGATGGATTTAAGTTATAGTCTTCATCATCACTATTGGTGTCATTATTTTGAATGAGAGTTCGTTTATTGGTGGTGGTGGTATTTATATTTTCTTCATTATCATTAATTTGTTGTCCTCTTAAAATGTTTAATTGGTGAGATGATTGTCTATTGATTGGGGAGGGGGAATTTTTACGTGGTTGACCAGGAGTTGGAACTGGTAAAGCTGAGTTTGTATTATCAACTTCGCCGAGAATACTTCTTTCGGGTGTTTTTGGAGGCTGTAATTTACGTCTTGAAGTAGAAAGTCCATTTGCTTTTCCATATTCAGAATCAATTTCTACTAATGGACTATAACCACCTAAACTTGGATCACTTATTTTACTAACACACATTGTTCTACGCCAATCTCTAAATTCATTTTGATGAAGATATAACCAATGCTGTTGTGGTCCTACAACCATTCCAGGTCTTAAAAATCGCATATATGCAATTGCTTCTGCAGCAGTAAATCCATAGGTATAAATTAAATGAGCACCAATTAAACAACCAGTACGTCCTAAGCCTGCTTTACAATGAACTGCTACTTTACCATTTTGTGCAATAACACCTTCAACAGCACCAATAAATGCTTGTACGAATAGCATAGTCGGACATGTACCATCATCAAAAATCAAATCAACATGTTTAATACCTCTTGCTTCAAATTCATCTTTATTATACAAATGGGAATTCAATCTAAATACTAATTTCACTTGATGAGCTTCAAAATAATCCAACACCTGGGTAAATGAATAAGGAAGTGGGGAATCATAATCTGCTTGTTGAGGAGAAGCAAATGCTATAAAATGAGGAGGAATTTCATTAAAATCACCTTGATCTACTCTTTCATACATTTCATATTCTTCTAAATTAAACGTCTTTAAATCAAGTAATTTCTGCTCTTTTGCTCTCCAAACCCCATAAACAACATCTTGAATAGTCATTATAAAATCTGCTACTGCATACCCAGCATCTCTGAATGGCATAAATGGAGGATCTGCTTGAGCAATTGGAGCCAATGCTAAATGAGGAGGCCATGATTGAATCAACACCATATAACAACATAAAACACAAGCAGCATTAGCTCTATCTCTAGCATTAGTCTTACTATATAATACAACGGCCTTCCCTTCATTCTCCTCCTCTCCTAATATCTCATGAAGTGTAACAGCAAATCTATACAAATGCCCAATATGTAATGGACCAAAATCATGATGAAATGAATTATATGGTAAAGTATCATCTATAGTGAAATGAACCACTGATGGTGTATCACTTGGTACATAATCATATGCTGCTAAATAGATTCTATCTATTAACTTGTTAGTATCGAGCACAGGCCTCCGGCGGCCGGGCGCTGCCCGGACCCGTTTGTTCCTCGCGAAGCGAGGAATAGTCGTAGGACCTCACCTTTTAAGAATTCAATAATTGGTATCTTCTGTCTTCTTGACATGTTGAGGTCGTCGGTCGTTACTTCTATTTTCTAATTGTTATTACTATCAATTCTATAATGAATTGAAACCAAGATCGTTTTAGGAATCTCAATTAGATATATTATTCTTTAAATCAAGATAATAATAATAAAACAGATACTGTCTTCTATGTTTGTATTTGTTATTGTTTATATTATTGCGGCTCATCGGGGTCCTTACTTGCATTGTGCAGATAAACTGCATAACATGTAAATAATACGGCTATCATTGATAGTTTCTATAGAAACCACTCATAAAACTCATTAAACGGTGTCAACAATGGAATAACCAATCTTAATAATACTAAAATATACTATTCCTTTTATAATCTCTCAATAGATTACCTCTTAAATGAATTCTCTTTGCTCTCTTTGCCTTTTGTTATTCTCAACGGTTTTGCTTATCATGTTTGTATCTTACCTCTTTTGGTTAGTGTTTATACTCTAAAATGCGCCTCACAAGACCCTTTTCCATTATTATGATAAGGGTAAGGGTGATGAGATAAGGGTGGGGGTGTGTGTCTTGCCGTCACCCTTATTTTCAACGCAACGCACAAAGGACGAGCGATAGGTCAGAGGGTAACGTCGCATTCGCCATTCCGAGCAAAGCGAGGAACAACGGGTCCGGGCAGAGCCCGGCCGCCGGAGGCATAGAGTTGGTGCGAAGACGTCTAAGATTGAACCGAGGATGATTCCCAACCTTAATATATGTGGAACATAAGCAGGGAGATAACAACGATCTGTGGGATATATGTACTGGCGGGTACTGTCTGGAGATGATGACGACCCGACGCTTACGCTTTGACATTTGAGCTAGCTGCTTTTATCTAACAACCCCGGAGTACCGATTGAGTCTACCCCTCTCAGCATGTGACTTTTGGACGCTTAATATTATACCCCACAACTTCACCATATTGAAAAATCTCGTCTATAGTACTCTCGCTGGAACTTAATCTCGTTTTAATTTCGTTTTCACATGCATATAATCGGATATAACAATCGATATCTTATGTAAGGGATTTAAGATTTACCCTGTGAGAGTGTTTTAAGTGAAACACAGCCAATTATTTATCTACCGAGGTGAGTTTGTCAAAGTGTTGAGGCAAAATTATATATATATATAGATATAGATCTAACTAGTATAGTGTATTTTTTGAAATTGTTGAAATTGTTGAAATTGTTGTTTTGTATATCGTTCGTTAATCACCACCTTCATTATGTCTGGTCTAGAATTAGCTGCTTTGGGTGCTCTGGCAGCTGCTTATATTGATTCTAATTTACGTCTTTCAAAGGATCTTTCTATGATAACTCATGTTGTTAAAGTGTTTATCAATGCTTATTTAGCTGAAAAGAGAGGTAAGTGTAACTTCTTTCATATTTTTGAAGCAAATGTTAAAAGTCGTCCAAATGCTATAGCATTGGTTTATCCAAGACCAATTCCTGGTAAATCTTCAAGTGATAGAGATGATGCCTTTTCAATTGAAAATTATACTTATAAACAATTATATGAAATTATTCTTAAATATGCTCATTTACTTCATTTTGAATTTGGTATTAACCAGGGCGATAGTGTAGCATTTGATTGTGTTAATAAAGCAGAATTCATTTTTGTTTGGTTTGCTTTATGGTCAATTGGTGCCAAACCGGCGTTTATTAATTATAATTTAAAAGATGGTTCATTAGTTCATTGTGTTAAAGCAGCAAATGCAAAAATCCTTATTGCTGATGAAGAAATTGCTGAAAATGTTCGACCAATTGAAAATGAATTGGAATCTACAAGAGTTGTTTATATGGATAAATACTTTTATCAACTAGTTAAGAATTCTCCTAAATACAACGCACCAGCAAGTGAAAGAAACCCCCATGATAAATTATATGATACTGCTATGCTTATCTATACATCTGGTACTACTGGATTACCAAAAGCTGCTATTATGTCGTGGCATAAAGCAACATTAGGATCTGGTTCTTATGCATTTGCAAATGGCATTAGAAAATCTGATATAATCTACTCTGCAATGCCATTATACCATTCAACTGCTTCAATTCTTGGTGCACTTAGTAGTATGTATGTTTCAGCAGGTTTTGCCGTTGGTCATAGATTCTCTACTACTACATTTTGGACACAAGTAAAATTATCTAATGCAACTGGTATTCAATATGTTGGAGAAACATGTAGATATTTATATAATGCACCTCATCATCCTGATGAAAGAAATCATAAACTCCGGTTAGCTATAGGTAATGGATTAAGGCCTGATATCTGGAGAAAATTTAAAGAAAGATTTAATATTTTAGAAGTAGGAGAATTCTATGGAGCAACTGAATTTCCAAGTGCAACTACTAATTTACAATCTGGAGAATTTGGGGTTGGATCAGTTGCAAATTACGGACGACTGTTATCAAAAATATTAATGTTTTCAAGATATAAGATATTAAAAGTTGACCCAGAAGATCCTAATGAAATTTGGAGAGATCCTAAAACAGGATTAGGAAAAGAAGCAGGAGTAGGAGAGCCAGGAGAATTTGTATTTCGAGTAAAAGCAGATAAAGTTCATGAAAACTTTCAAGGTTATACCAATGACAAAGAAGCAACTAAAAAGAAGGTTATTAAAGATATTCTTAAAAAAGGGGATGCTTATATTCGTAGTGGAGATTTACTCCGACGAGATCATGAACGATTAATTTACTTTGTTGATCGTATGGGAGATACATTCCGATGGAAGAGTGAAAACGTATCCACAAACGAAGTTGAAGAAATCATTAGTGATTTTGGAGGAATTAAACAAGTAGTAGTAGTGGGAGTCAAAGTTCCCAATCACGAAGGAAGAGCAGGATTTGCAGTAATCAATCCAATTGATATGAATGAAATGCCTAATCTCAATAAATTAGCAAATCATATTCTAACCAAACTACCAAGATATGCAGCACCAATTTTCATTAAATTTGTAGATCGAATTGAAACAACAGGAAACAATAAAATTCAAAAAGCACGCTATCGTAATCAAAAAATCCCAAATGATGCCGATAAAGAAACCATCTATTGGCTTAAAAACGATACCTATGTCCCATTAACTCATGACGATTGGGGTCTTGTAACTTCCGGCAGTTCCCGTCTTTAATACATAATAATATCCTCCTCTTCTCCGTGCGCATGCCTCCGGCGGCCGGGCTCTGCCCGGACCCGTTGTTCCTCGCTCCGCGAGGAATATATAGGAATATATATACCGTATACGACTTAGCAATTCCTCGCGGACGGGTCCGGGCAGAGCCCGGCCGCCGGAGGCATGTGCACGGAGAAGAATGAAAGGATATTATTAATTAATTAAGCTAAGAGTTTTTTGACTTCGGCAACAACAGCATCACCTACTTCGGTGGTGGAGGATTTTCCACCAAGATCTCCGGTACGGATGCCTGAATCAATTACTGTACGAACAGCAGATTCAAGAGCATCTGCTTCGTCTTTGAGGTTGAGAGATAATCTAAGCATCAT
The DNA here is from genome assembly GCA_030583405.1 of Sugiyamaella americana. NCBI lineage: Eukaryota > Fungi > Ascomycota > Dipodascomycetes > Dipodascales > Trichomonascaceae > Sugiyamaella > Sugiyamaella americana. The sequence continues at coordinate 23,852 of JAJMID010000148.1, forward strand.
AGCAGCAGAGAGAATAGCAGCAATTGGATTTACTTTGTTAGCAGGAAGATCTGGTGCACTTCCATGACATGGTTCATAAAGACCAAATGCATTGTTTTTATCTGGAAGAGATGATAATGATGCAGATGGTAAAAGACCGAGTGATCCAGGAATAACTGATGCTTCGTCAGAAATAATATCTCCAAACATATTGTTGGTAATGATAACACCATTAAGAGCAGTTGGGGATTTGATTAACATCATTGCTGCTGAGTCAATCAATTGATGTTGTAATTTTAATTGTGGGAATTCATTTTCAATTGTTTCAGTAACCGTCTTTCTCCACAATCTAGAGGAAGCAAGAACATTGGCTTTATCTAAAGACCAAACTGGTAATGGTGGATTTGATTGAAGGGCAAGGAATGCTGCCATTCTGGTAATTCTTTGAACTTCTGGTACGGAATATTCTTCAGTATCAGATGCTACTCCACTACCATCATCTTCTTTTCTTTCTCCAAAGTAAATACCTCCTACTAATTCACGTACTACGGTGAAATTAGTACCTCTAACAATATCAGCTTTTAAAGGAGATAATTCAACTAATTTTTCACTTGCAAAAGAACATGGTCTTAAATTAGCATATAAGTTCAATTCTTTACGAATCTTTAATAACCCTTGTTCTGGTCTAACTTGTCCAGTACCCCATTTTGGTCCACCAACTGCTCCCAAAAGAACAGCATCTGCTTTCTTAGCTGCTTCTAAAGTTTCATCTGGTAATGGTGATCCAGTAGCATCAATTGCTGCTCCACCAATTAAATGATTTTCAAACTTGAATTTAATATCATTACGAACTTCACTAATAGCTTTTAAAACCTTTACTGCTTCATTGATAACTTCAACACCAGCATGATCTCCACCAAGAATAACAATAGTTTTTTCAGTCATTTTTATAAATCAATTGCAAATTACCAATATTCAAACTAATAAACAAACCTCTCTCAACCTTTACTTGATCTCTATATATATATACACCCACGAAAAGTTTCACCCGACGTTCATTCATCAGTCAACGTGCATAAAACGGCCCGATACCGGCACCCTCCAGCTACTCTCCCTGCATAAAGTACCCCAGATTCGCCGGAGTGCCTCCGGCGGCCGGGCTCTGCCCGGACCCGTAGTTCCTCGCTCCGCGAGGAAGGAGTGGGCTGGGGGATTGGATGCGGGGGAAGTGTTATGTGGTGAGGTATTTGGGTTGCTTCGCAGAGGAGTTGTGGTACATATCCATACATATCCGTAGCGGATCTAACTTTATACTGTAATTCTAGCGCTAGTAACCTAAATCTCCGATATAGGAGATACGATAAGAGGAGCGGAATGGCAATATGAGTCTTTTTCACTAGGCATCTCAATCAGTAAATTAGAGGTTCTTCTCGAATCTGGCTCCTCTTCAATCACCTGTTCAACCGTAAACTACCGCTGTTTTCTTAAGCAGAAGCTCAAGATCCCTTCTTTCTCTATCAGTTTAGTATATATTTATGCAAATAGCTTTTAATAACATCATGTATGTTCCCTACGTAACGCTGCTCTCAATAAGTCTTATTCATTCCGAGCGGAGCTCGGAACAACGGGTCCGGGCGGAGCCCGGCCGCCGGAGGCAAAAGGGGGAGGATGAGAAGTGGATGATAAATTACATTGAAAAAAATTAGAGGAATAAAAAAAACGGAGGTGATGAATGGTTAAGAAGCACCAAGTGATGTGATTGAAAGCTCTCTCATTTCAAGTAAAACTTGTTCAACTCTTGAATCAAGTTGTCCATTTGCATAATCTTCTCTTGTACTTGCATCAAGATATTGTTGAACTTGTGCTAATCTTGTATAAGACTCGGTACAGAAACGTAATTGAATTTTAACTAAAGCTTCAAAAGATGGATCTAGATAAGGAACTCTTAAATCAATAAGTTGGGGTAATTCACTAACAAGTTGTGTATTTAACTGTTCATAAATTTCTTTAGCCATTTGAAGGTCCTTTTCTAAACGAGGAAGTTTTGAAGCATCATCAGATGGTTTTTCAGTTAATCTTCTTACTTTAGCTCTTAATGCATCATAATCCATTAATTTATGATTACGCTTTTTAACTGCTTCATTTATATCGGTGAAATAAGCACAGAATCTAGAGATAGGTTCGAGAACTGTCTCTCTAAAAGGACCATCAAGAGCTTTAACAGTTTCGGAATCTAATTCTTGAACAGCTTGAAGATAATACTTAGATACACCATCACGGGTACCAACATCGCCATAAAATGCATCAATAGTTTCAGCAATTCTTGTTTGAGATGCAGTCATAGCACGTAAAGAATCAAGATAACCCTTGGCTTCCTTTTGTAAAGATAATGAAGCAGTCTCCATAGTACGATAACGTCTTTCTTCAACTTCAAATTCCTTATCAACAGTTTTCTCGACATGACCAGTTTTCATCATAACAGAAGTACCTGCTCTTGAAACAGCTTTTTTAAACCCATTCCAACTCATGATGTATAGATGTGTAGTATAGGTGGTGTTTGGTAGTTTCTAGATACTCTAATAGAGTGTATAATGTATAGTGTAATCAGGAGTAGAGTAGTTGAGTAGTATTGAGTATTGTACTTCACCCCCTTTGATATTGATAATGTTGAGACCTTATTAAGTTGTATTAGTATGTTGTAATATTGTTGTCTTGTTACGTCGGTAAATATTGCTATCTGGTTATATCAATCTATCTTGTAACCTCTATCAGTTTATCGACTGTAAATATCTCAATTGCTAGTAGTCTTTTCAAAAATATAACTCAGTTATTTGGTTATCTGGTTATATGACTCGGCTTGGAGTACTTTGTCGGATCTACCGGATTTTTAAATGATTCAAATTTGAGTCAGTTGTGTTTAAGTTTTTGTTTAAATTAGAAAATGAGAATGAAATTGAATTAAAGAAGAATCAATCTCTAATAGGCCTACGCTGAATTGACTTGAAAGCGGTTGGTAGTTTGGAGGTGCTTAGCTGAAGCTGATTGCGTAAGGTGCTTTGTTCAGCAGGTAAAAGACTAACGGGAAGGATGGCAAGCTAAGGTAAGGTAAGGTAAGGTACCAATTATGCTAGTGGGCTGTGTGTAACAGCGGTAGATGAAGGAGGTGGGAGGAGGCAACAGGGAGGAGGAGGGTTGGGAGAATACGATGTGCAGTTACGGCGGTACAGGACTTAACTAGGAGGCGAAGGTAGGAGGAGGTTGGGAGTGTTAATAATATTATGGCGGAGTATAATAATGAGGGCTCAAGAGGGAGGGTGCAGTAGCGGATAGAGGGATGGGCGTAATATAATTCGAGCATAAATAATACCGTAACAACCAAGGCGAGAGTTATTCTATCAGCCGCACAGTAAGAGTAGGAGAGCACTGAAGTTCGCTATATCATTAATAGGCGAAGTCGTTTGCGAAGCAACCAAAAACGGGTCCGGGCAGCACCGGGCCGCCGGAGACAATTTCACCCCTTTATAGCAGTGTAGATCAAATTATTTACCTCAGTTATTTTGATGTTCTGATCAATATTTTCTATTGAAACTATATAAAGCCTAATTCTTGATTATTTGTATTTGAATTTATAAAAAAATAATTATATAAAATCTAAAAATATTTTTGATTAAAATCGATTTGAAGTTTCTTAACTCCCGTTAGTAGAATTTTTGATTGTAAAGAAAATCAGCATATGCCTCCGGCGGCCGGGCTCTGCCCGGACCCGTAGTTCCTCGCTTCGCTCGGAATTAAACATGAAGTTACAACAATAGTACTAGCAAATGGATTTGATATTGTTAGTAATATCAATTATATCTTTTATATCAATCTGCTGGCGCCATTGGTGGTTCTCATCATACACTGATAAAGAATAAAGTTATGGCATCATCAATCATTGATTCTAAGTTTAGGTAGGTTATCGTTTCGGTTGTATGTACTATAGGATAATCATTTCCATTGAAAGAATAATATAACATCACAAGCTTAGATATCTTAGAGTACATGATAAATCGTGAAGAGTTGTATTAGATGATTAGATCTGGTAAAATTCCGAGCGGAGCGAGGAACAACGGGTCCGGGCAGAGCCCGGCCGCCGGAGGCATAGCAGTTTTGTGAATATAAGATTAAATCAGGCAACAAGCTTAATTAAAGTTTGCACCCTAGATATGTTGGAGCTTAGTTGATATAAAGTACAAACTTCTCCCCATTGGTGGGGTTAAATGAGCTTAGTAGTTTAAGCAAGGTACAAGTTAGTTGTGTCCATCAATAGGATATATTTCTCTAACTTATATAATTATTTATATTAAATATAACATCGTCTATCCCATAAATTTGTAAGAAAAGTGGACTCTTTTTTAGTGGCAATAGTAATATCGCAACTTTGCTTTGGGTTTTGAAAATTCATACACTGGCAATTGAAACAAATTCTCGACTAGACGATGACCGAGTTGATATAGATATGTAAAAATAATAATCACTTATATATCTGTGAGTCAAAAAGTGATATAATAAACAGCACCTGGTTCAACAGCTACAGTTGAAATTGCTCTACTAGTTGGAAATGAGGATCAGATGGTTGATATCATCTATCTATCTATCTATCTATCTATCTATCTAACTAGTGTAGCTGTAAAATATAATCATCAATAGATAATTCTCTAACCAAGAGATCAGCTAATTATCATTCATTGACAAAGGGGATTGTATACATTTACTATATGCATACTTATATTTCTATTTCTACCTGATATTTGTTCCTACACATGTTTGATCATTGGCAGTAATATTTGGGTATTTCTGGACTTCTCCTAATAAACAACTATACTAAGGTATTTATCATAACCTCATTTTGCTAACGGCCTTTCAGAGTTATGTGCTGTAGGATAAGTTCATCTAATCCAATGTTAATATATGATCGAGTTACCGCTTTTCAGGTTAATGATGTAGCCAGTTACCGAAAATTTTGATTATTTTCTAGCATGTGTAATTCAGCGTGGGTTTACATTGGATTTCTCAAAAGTCGAGAAATCCTACATATACATATATGTTGGCGGGCAGGGGAGAAGAGGTATTTGAAGGAGAATCAGATATAAATATAGCTTTATATATAATAGTTAATTTATGGTATATGTAGCTACGTATATATATATATAGGTAAGGAGAAGGTCTATTCCTATATTCAGCTGAAGAAATAAATTTATATGGCCGGTATCAGTTGTTGGATATATGTACATACATTACAGGAGTATATCATGTATAAATAGGCCGGGCATATATATAGATTAAATTAATATCACATTTAATTAATTAAGGAAGGTTATATATATAATATATTCGAAAGCTAGATCAAGATTATGCTATATATTGATACTTTGGCAGCTTGTATTAGAGGAATGCTATGAAAAGCACTATCGAAGATATATACGTAGGTGCGTATATCTAAGCTCTTAATAGATACTTGCTGTAGATATTCACCAACAACTAGGTGCATCGTGCGTGGGCATCTAGGTGTATCGCCTACTATACCCGACTGCTAGGTGTATACGTGGTTTATTTGAATTATCTTGCTAATGGGCATATATTGTTATCGTTAGTTTGGATTACTCTTCATGTATTCGAAGGTGAGTTATAAATAAGCATGTACACTATAGCTTTCAATATTCCCCACCAGTGATTTCAATTTAAGTTCACCACAAATACCTTCTTTATGCTATATTAACTATATATAAACTCACTATTAGATAACCCGGTACCAGAGTAACCTCCTATCGTAAATTCAATTGATTATACAGTTTAATTCTATATATAGTTCATCTTTATAACAATTATATATTTATAAATATATACAATATTTCTTCTGTACCATTTACATCACCCTTAGTGGCACTTATATATTATACACAATGATCACCACTATTTAACCTCATTTGTTAAGAATTATTGTATGTTAACTCTAATTGTAATACAGTATTACTACTTTCTAACGTTTAATTGACCTCTTTTAGCCAGCCTTTGATTTTATTTATCCTGCCGGTTGACTATCATACGCTATACTATTTACTTAACTAAACATCATACAAGTATACTTCTAACTTCAGTAATCATCTTCATGCGTGCATCCGATAAAGATCATGAACCGTGAACTTAAATCCTATTATGGCTGCCTGAGTACCTCTTTTATCAAACTTCAATGCAGGGTTAAAGCTAGTATTGATATCGACTGGATTCTCCATATAATTTATCTTGTACTATTCCTCAACTAGATTATAATTACAACCAACATTCATCTTTGTTTTGTAACTGTCTCTACTTCAATTAGAACCACTAGGCCGGTAATTCAACTATAATATTAAAAACACACAGCGGACAGCACCGATCCAGGTTCATTTTAAGTTTCTCCCTTACATATAATTCTTTAACGTTTATTTCAAGTGTACTACATCATGTTTGTTCTTTTACCTACTAATCTATTAAATAATTTAACTTTATAAAATAATTAGATCCCTTACTTCCCCGTAAACTATATACTTTATAATAAACTCAACTTATTATTCTTCAATATTATAATTGTATATTTCATATAAAACCACCCTAATTCATATAATTGACCAACTTCTAACCGATAACCCTTATCAACGGTAACTTGATTCACAAATAAATTCGGTACCACCGTTTACCACCCATTATGTTTCCCTTTTTCATATATAGTAAGTTATCATGAATAGTATAAGCTAACAGGACCTGAAACATGCAAAAACTAACTATCACCATGCCATCTAAAGGCAGTAATTTAGATCGTCGCTTCATCTACTAGAACGCCTTAAAATCGTAAAGCAGATCTCAAAATGTTAGCATTGACCATCCAAAGTATTTTGTTCATAGCCGAGAATTATTTTAATAATAATACATCATCTTGTTCAATGTAATTAAAGTGATGTAAAATGCAACATGACTTGAACTTCTCGGAAGATAGTAAAGAGAATAATTAGAAATCAAATTGGAACATATACAGTATACATCAAGCAACAATGAGCGACGTAGGTGATTGAAACTATAAATTTTGCATTATTGTAGAGTACTTGAAACGATCGATATACAGTGAATCACTGAATATCGGGATTCACCTCCAACCCGGCTATCGTTACCTCACCACCTCTTCATTTATGTTTCTGCAATTTGATTAGATGAGACAGCCATCATCTTTCATTATCCCTTGCATAAAAGATAATAAAACTTTCAGAACCCCTTGCCGTTATACCTTAATGAATGCTTACAAGTTTAAAAGTTACTTGATTTCAAACCTAAATATGTAGCTAATTATATAATTTACATTGTATTTTTTATGTGCTTTAAATAATTATATACAAATACTTCAATCTAAAACATTTTCTAATCACCTCATTCTTTTACCGTCTTCTCTCTTTGTCTTAGTTATATCTTTCTTATCTAATCCAGCCATTTCCATAGATTTGGGTTTTAAACTTCCCCAATACATGTGTTATACCAACGACCCGAGGTTCAGGTCCTTGGCATATTAATAGCAGAATCAAATCTATTACACCTTTACCAGTGATAAAATAAACCACAGGGCATTACCCTCTATAAACGAGATGAAGTTGATCCAAAGTAACTACTGATTTAAACATGTCCCAACGTAAGCTTTCATATCTCACTATATATATTTGAAAAAACTCTTGATTTGCCTTATCCTTATTTCATAGCTCCTTTCCGGAAATCTACATATATTTCAGGATAAAGTTTTACTTTTACACCCTCATGCGACTGGTTGCAGTACACTTTAAATGGATTCAGTTCCCCTTTCCAGCAATTAATTTGTCTAAGATGATTCTTCTTAAATGGTGGTAAAGTTTTGATTCTCAAACGTTCATGACTTACATCAAGCAGAACCATTAGTACACCCTTCTATATGATCAATCTCTATTGTACCTATCTTTTATCTATTAACTTATATCACTTTACAGATAGTATACCACCATCCACTCTTCCGCCTAATTGGATCAGATTGGAAATGGATTGCAAAATGGGTAATTGATGTCTGACCTCATGAATTTAAGTTTTAAGATCCTGCATCTAGCAGATGGTTTAGCACATCTTGAATGCATAGCATGGGGTCTATAAATATATATAAATATCGAAAAGGATCTTCTCCAAATCTTATAATTAATTATTAGCTAGCAATTATTTGAAATGTCCATATATTCAAAAAGCTTTTTCTCTCCATTCCCTTATAATTGGATTCAAAAACAATTCCAAAAACATAATAGTAATTCCGATATAAGAAGGTTAACAAATATGAGTGAGTCAAATATTAATAACGATAATGCTTGGCATACTATTGCAGAAGATATCTTATATCCACCACCACCTCATCCTCCACCACCATCTGAATCATCATCCTACTCACCTTATTTATCACATGATCCTACACCTCCATCATTAGGATATTCTAATTCAAACGATTTAACGGACTTCTCTCAACCAAATACTTCACAAAACTATGATGTTACTTCATTTTCCACCAATAATTCAATATTAGCTACATCCAATTATTCAATCCCAATAAAAGAAGAAGATATTTTTAATGAAATAACCAAACAACAACAGTATCTTCAACAAGAACAAAATCAACTAACAAATGAACAACAATTATCATCTCAAATGTTCATTAAACAAGAAGAACCATTAGAAGAATCATTAATTAATTTATATCAATCAGCATCAATACCTCCTCAACCAGAAGAACTCAAACTGCTTAAATCACCAGTGCATATTTTATCAAACCAATTCTATTGGAGTGAACCAAGTAGCAGTACATATGATGATATTAGACCTAGTAGTCCAATATCTCCGTCAGTAACCATTCCTGATACACCAGCAATCAGATCACAAATCCCTAGTCCTGCTTCAAGTTGTATTTTACCAACATTAAAATCACCTCCACAAAGATCCGTTCGACTTTCAAGATCACTCAATTCAATCCGAACCATCCCATTAACAAAACCCAATACCACCGTCACTTCACCAACCAAAGTAACCAAGAAAGTTCGTCGTTGTACATCTAAAAACCGGCTCACCACTAGCCCCCTTAGTCAATTAGATTCCAGAGAACCAGATGATGGGGGCTTTGTTAATTTCAATGCCAAAGATGCATCCATCATAATGTCTGCTGTTGCTAAAAGTGGGAATGCCAAATATAAAGAGAAGAAATGGTGAAGTATTTTGCATGTAAAAAGTTATTTATATAGACCGCTACCTCTTCTGCCTCCGGCGGCCGGGCTCCGCCCGGACCCGTTGCTCTTCGCTTCGCTCAGAGAGTAGAATTCCGAGTGGAGCGAGGAACAACGGGTCCGGGCAGCGCCCGGCCGCCGGAGGC
>JAJMID010000149.1:0-33095 GCA_030583405.1 Sugiyamaella americana
GGGCTATTTACAATCATTCAATTCTATATACAATTTATGCTAATGTTTTTGTTTCACGCTTTCTTTGTGCGAAGTTGTAATCCATGCCATTGTTTAATATCATCCGCTAATACTTCATTGACTAATCTGTGTTGTTTTACCATTGTTAATCCATCAAATTTTTTAGAGACTATTTGAATTGCAAACATTGAACCACATCCTCCGGATACATCTTTTACTAATAATTCTTCTGGTTCTAGTGTATCTACTAATTTCTTGTAAATTTCTCTTTCATAATCTCCAAGATCTGACGGTGCTTGTAATGAGTATTGTCTAATAGATGTAGGAATGGCGTTTATAGTATGTGGTGTTTTAATCAAGGGTGATATAAACGCTTTTCTAATCCCTCTATTAGCAAATACTTTAAACATATTCGATAAGATAACAAGATATGGACAGAAGCGAGCGAATGAATTTCTAATCAATGTTAAGCAACTGACTATGAAAATTGGTAGCGCCGTTTACAGTGCTGATGGTGCGCGCACCTTACGCAGGTCGCTAGCGATGCTACTACACCATAGTGAAGATTCCTTCAATGGATATAGTGGTTCAAAGAATGGTGTTGTAGTAGTATCTTGTTCAGTAGTTGAGATTGTGTCAATCTAGATTTAATTTTTTGTTTTCTCGTTGGGCGTTAGAATTTTCAATGGATTATGCTCCATATTGTTTCGGTTGGTTAAGGTAAGGAATAACCTATTGAGAGGTAATCGTAGATGAAGCAATTTCCGATAAGAAGAACACTAGCAAACAGGTAAAGTTTACAGACATTTAGAAGATGTTTCAGATACGATAAGAATCACCAGATAGTTCAGAACGCAGCAGGAGCAGGTATTCACCAGTGTCCGGCCGATGATGCTGTTCTACTTCGTTGGGGTGATACATGTTGGTACGATATTCCGAGCGAAGCGAGGAACAACGGGTCCGGGCAGAGCCCGGCCGCCGGAGGCAATGTTACGGATGGAGAGCCTACAGTTTGGGCGGAGCCCAGCTGTTGGAAAGAAGTGAAACGTTTAAAGGAAGGAGATAATCTATTTATCCGAAGGGATCTATTTCTCATCAGCTCTCTTGTACTCAGCATATCCAGTGGTATCATAAGGATCAGAAGCATAGAAAGTTGCTCTGTCATATGGAGTTAATTCAATCTTCTTTTCGAGTCTATCAACAAGATCGGGGTTGGAAATGAAGTATCTACCAAGAGCAATAACAGATTTTGGATCTTGTTCAGCTTCCTTTTCTGCAATTTCAGTAAGACCACCTGCTCTTACGAGAATTCCTTGCCAAATGTTACGAGCAAATTCATTGCTACCGGCACTGACAACATCAATACTACCATCAACTCTTGGTTCAACTAGGTGAATATAAGCTAATCTATTACCTTGTTGAGCACGCTTTTCAAGTTCAGAAATAACGTAAGACCATTGGGGGATTGGGGTAATACCAGGAGTAACCTCACCATAAGTGCCCCAAGGGGAGAATCTAATTGCTACTTTATCAGCACCAAGTGCTTTAACTAAAGCATCAACCAATTCAAGAACAAAACGGGCACGATTTTCAATAGATCCACCGTATTCATCAGTACGATGGTTGGTACTTTCATGTAAGAATTGATCAGGAAGATAACCATTGGCACCATGAACTTCAACACCATCAGCTCCCGCTTCAATCGAATTCTTAGCAGCTTGAACATAGAGTTCGATATACTCTTTAATCTCATCCTTGGTTAAAGGACGAGGAACAATACCAGTTTCTTTAGTAGCAACATCAGAAGCAGAAACAACTCCAGATGTAACACCATCTTTTGTTAATACATCAGCTAAACCAACTCTACCAAGAGCCCATAATTGAAAGAAGATAAATGATCCTTTGTTATGAATCTTGTCAACTACTCTCTTCCATGCGCTGATTTGTTCTTGATTCCATATTCCTGGAACTCCATCATAACCACCAGCTTTGGGGTGAATAAGAGTAGCTTCTCCAACGATTAAGGTTCCTGGTCTAGATGCTCTTTGTTCATAATATTCGGCAAAGAGTTTAGGAGGGACATGATTTGGAGTTCTGAATCTTGTTAAAGGAGCCATTGCTACTCTATGTTGAAGAGTAACATTGCCAACTTTGATTGGAGTGAATAAAGTTGGGGTTGATTCGGTAACAGTCATTTTAAACAAGTTGATTGAGTTAAAGAGTTGATCGCTAGTTAAAGAGTGGATCGTTGGTTAACGAGTTTGATAAAGAGAATTGATGGACGGAAGAACTAATGTTTATATAGAAAAAGCTGAACATACTCCTGAAATTTGAAATAGTAAATAAACAAATTAATCTTGAAGCGGAGGTAACCTCCGCGGCCCAATTAGCATGTTGAATTTAGAGGTTATTTTGTTGTTAAAAAGTTTGCAACAGCGGTATATCGGAATTTAGAGATTGATGATGTGCTCGGGATTAAGGGAAATACTATACTGGCGGAGTTAAAAAAACATTTAAAATAGGAAGGAGGTATGCGTGGAGTTAGTAATTATCACAAACTATTAAGAGACGGCATCATGCATTTATAACGAAGTTATTTAAAAAGTTCGTTATCAATTAACTATTCCAATTTAGGGAAGAACTAATTCCTATTGAAAACCGTAGTTAGGAATTGTTAATTCCATTTGGAATCGTGAGGGAAAAAATTCATTAATCGGCCGAATATGTAAGGCAAGTGGCATGGCATGATAAGCGAGTGGATTTTTATGTTTTAACAATTTATAATTGAAGAGTGAAAAACTCTCTCATATCTCTATAATTGCATCATCTGGTAATGCTCATCTTGTTCTATACGAGTAATTCGAGTAATTCGAATAATTCATGTAACTTCAGATATGATCCTCTCATAATCGTCACATTCACATATACAACACTATAATTTATTAATATCTAAACATCCATATATCTATATATCTAAATATCTTATATTCTATCTATTAATTTAATTTTTTGCAAATGGATAATCAAGATATCCTTTGATTACCTCTTCTGATGTCTTTGCATTATGTGCATAATATGTCTCTCTAACTGGTTCAGTTAATTCAACCTTCTTTTCAATTCTATCTACAAGATCAGGATTTGAAATGAAATATCTACCAATTGCTACTATAACATTTGGATCTTCTTGAGCAAATTTCTCAGCATCTTGTACAAGACCACCAGCTCTAATAAGTACACCATTCCAAATATTACGAATGAATTCATTACTACCATGATGGTTTGTTATATCAATTTGTCCAGCTACTCTTGGTTCAACAATATGAATAAATGCTAATCTTTTACCATTTTGTGCTCTCTTCTCTAATTCTGCAACAACATATGACCATTGCGGAATTGGGGTAATTCCATAATCAGATGGTCCATATTTATTCCATGGAGAGAATCTAACACCAACCTTTTCAGCACCAATAGCTTCAACTAATGCATCTATAATTTCTAATGTAAATCTAGCTCTATTTTCAATAGATCCACCATATTCATCAGTTCTATGGTTAGTACTTTCATTTAAAAATTGATCAGGAAGATAACCATTAGCACTATGAAGTTCAACACCATCAGCACCTGCTTCAATAGAATTCTTAGCAGCTTGTACGTAAAATTGAATATATTCTTTAATTTCTTCTCTAGTTAAAGGTCTTGGTGCAGGAGTATCATCTCTTGATTTAACATCTGATGCTGAGACATAGTAATCATGAACACCATCTTCTTCAAGATCTTCAATATAAGCACGATTTCCAAGTGCCCATAACTGAACATAAGCAAATGACTTCTTTTCATGAATTTTATCAAATATCTTTCTCCATCCTGTAATTTGTTCTTTAGACCAAATACCTGGAGCGCCAGCAAGACCACCAGCTTTTAATGCAATAAAAGTAGCTTCTGTTATTATAAGAGTACCAGGTCTAGATGCTCTTTGTTCATAATATTGAGCGTTAAGATCAGTTGGAACATGATTAACTGCTCTTCTTCTAGTTAAAGGAGCCATAGCAACTCGATGTTGAAGAGTTGAAGCCCCAACTTTGATAGGTTGGAAGAGAGGAGAAGCTGATATAGTCATGATTGTAGATGGTAATGTGGAATGAATATAATAAGATATATATAACTAAGAATATTTACTATTTATATGGTATATGGTTGTAGGATTATATATGAAGTCCGCGGGAACATAATAAGTAGATTAATAATCGTCTAAAGATAAGCGTTTAAGTCCTACGTTAGCTTTCCCCTTTTGAACTTCCGACGTCGGCATTGTTTGAGCTTGTAATTTTACAGTCAGTGTTCGTTAGTTCCGGTTTCTATCCGCATGTGCGGAGTAGATTGCGTGATGAAGTGTGATAAGACTTTATACACAAAGTGAGGATATGGTGGAAGGTAAGTTAGGTGGATAATAGATGGGGTATCATGTATAAGGTATAGAAGGAGTGAGTTTGGTTTGAAATAATCCTTTTGAAATAGATTAAATGGAATTTTGCTGGTTCATATGGTATTATTTCTATAACGAGTGTTATAGTAGTAGTATAGTAGTACGTTTTAATCTTTCCATCTAGGTATTCTTATATACGAGAAAATTAAGGAAATCTATGGTATATAAATATATAAAAGAATATAATAAAATTACTCTGATTTTCGATTTTTACCTCTATATAACTCAGGGATATCAATGTACCTGATGTAACATAACTCAAATTTGTGATAATTGCACGCTTTAGCAACGTTTCTTCTTAGAAGGGGGAAAAGGATATTACAAATGTAACAAAATGTTAATATTTGAACCCGGGTTGTTTATATAATACAAATTTAACTCAGGTTACATATTCGCCGTCAGGAATTATCTGGGCAATGCACATGTTATGAGAAAAAAAATCTACTTGAAGGAGGTGATTTCAAAAAGAGGAAAAGTTTTACATTGTTTATTAATCGCCTTGAACATGCAGGGACTGAACAAATATTTCTCGGATTTTACAAAACTTCTTCCCACCTCAATGATTTGAATATCTTGATAAGCAATTAATTTCTATTTTTATGAGTTGAGAGTAGATATTTAACCGAGTTCATTCTGGTGGTTTCCCATGTTCTACTATCTGATAACCATACACAGCTGCCAAAACATGCGATGACCCGCTGCATTGCATGATAGGCAGACGCAACGTTAACCTAACGGTTAAATTACTTCAACTAACCTTAAAACGGAATTAATCCGCATTGTTTATTCGAATATTTCTCCGGTACCATCAATAACCGACTGAGAATAGTTTGATATTATGTTTGTAACAGCACGTTTTATCAGCAAAATATATCTTAAAATAGAAGTTATTTATTAAAGGATATATAAAAGGAAGTTATAATGTCTTCTAACCTTGGATTTAATTCATTATAATTTACCTAAGCAATCTCCAGACCTTAAATACAAAATGTCTACTCAATTTAATGAAAACCTTACTCCAGCTAAATCTTCTGCCTCTACTATTGTTAGAAAATCAATGACTAAAGCTTTAAAGACTGTTGTTAAAGATTTCTTTGTTCCACCAAAGAAGGAAGTTAATAATGCTGTTGTATTTCAATCTCATAGATTATAATTTTACAAAGAATTGAAGTTGGTGATTTAATTAGCATCTTTATTTGGCTAATAACTTTTCTCAACTAATTTATTTTATCTCTCGATGTTTCAATGTTTCAATGTTTCACACTATCGTCTTTCTATTTAGTTTCCTTATTTAATATATTTATTATTTTTAGATGCTCAACTATTTCGTCGTAAACAATCCCAACACCTTATACCCACCACTCCGTGCCGTACCTTCGTATCTTCAGTCCGTCTATATCCGCATTGCTACTAATGAACGATCGGCACTGTCATTCTAAGTAAGTGCTAATGATAGCGGTTATCTAACCGCTTACACTTGCTGTTAACTGATTCGCGCGTCACATGACTATCAGTCGTTGACTGCCGTTAACTGATAAAATCTCACCAGGGGTAGATTTCTCCACATTTTATTGTTTATAGTTAGTTTCTATAAAAAGAGATAGATATAATCTGGTTTGTATATTGGTTTTCTATTGGATATCTATTATTATATTTCATTTATACATATTCATACATCGAAGTTATAACTTTTGAACTTAAAAAAAAAATGACAAACTCAATCAATAATATTCAACCAGCATCTGATTTACCTCCTATCGATCATGATAAGCATCAATTAGTTGAATTAACTGATATTAAGGATGTTGAATTTTGTCATTCTCGTAATTTTGTTCAATGGGCTGGAGGTCTTACTATAGATCAATATATTCAAAGAGAAAAAGGTGTATTTGAAATTCTTGCAAAGTATGGTTATAGTTTAACATATTGGGCACTTAAAGAAAAAGATAATCAAGGAATTTGGACTATTGTTTCTGCTTGTGAATCAGTATGTCGTCCTGCTTTATACAAGGTTAAAGGTAAACCAGTTAATAATACTATTTCTCATTCAATTGGTTCAGTATTTACTCCAAAAGAATTTAGAGGTAAAGGATATGCAAAAATCATGATGACATTATTAGCAGAAAAGCTTCAGGTATGGAAAACTGATGATTTAACTGAAGAACAACGTAATAATTCAATTATTGCTTTATGGTCAGATGTCGGATTATTCTATGGATTATTTGGTTATGAATTAACTGATGCAGAAGAAATTAAATTTTCTCCAAATTATGAAGTTGCTAGAGGTAATGGATGGCCAGAAAATGTTCAACCACTTAGCTCTTCTGAAGAAATTGCTAAATTAGTTAATCATGATGAACAATATATGATTAAACGAGTAGATGAAAAGACTGAAAAGGATGGGATTACAAGAGCATTTATTCCTCCAAGAGCAGGTATATTTGAACATACCTTTTGGAGAGCTCGTTATGTTGGAACAAAATTGAATAAAGGAAATCCAACTGTATATGGGGCAAAGTGTAATGGATCATGGATTTTATGGACTCAAGATTATGGATCTGAAAAATTGTATACTTTAAGAGTTTTCTCTGATAAATCAAAGTATTCTTCAAGTGAAGAAATTGTAAAAGATATTGTAAATCTTATTAGGGCAGCAATTATTGAAGCAAGACAATGGAAATTACCATATTATTGTATTTGGACATCTGATTTACCAGAAGGTATTACTGCTGATTCAATTATTGAAGCATATAAGAAGACAGAGGATTGTGAAAAGGTTGAAAAATGGCAACGAACCGGTTCATTACCAATGTATCATACAACTGGCGTACGTAAAGATTTAAAATGGGTATTTGATGGAAAGTATGCATGGTTCTAAGTTATTAGTATATAAGATATAAGTATAAGATATAAGATGATGTAGTTAAAATAGATATCGAGGTATTGTGCCTGAATGTTGTAGAGTAGAGGATGGAAAGGGAAAGGTATAGCGTCGATCACATAGATTAGCGAGATGAGATAAGATAAGATAAGAAAGAGTGGGTGTGTAATTACGGTAATTTGATATTCCGTGCGTTATATCTTTCTGCCATTGAGCTAAATCTATAATTAAGAATATAAAGTTAATCAAGGTGAGGATGTTAAACGTTAATTAAGTTTATTGCGATATACACGCTTTCAGTTGGCAATAGTATATACCAGCCAGCTAGATCAATTAGACATATTGAATATAATATAATAAACGTTAACGACAAAATCAAGTGTACTGTTTATGTAGTTTTTATATGTGAATATATATATTAATTATATAACTCTTTTATATATATCTTAATTATAATTATATATATTAATACTTTTAACTATTACTTACACCCACCTACGTACTTCCTAAGTACACTCCTACATGAACATGTACGCCTAGCAAGAACACTCCATCCCAGTTTACACGTCAATAACCCATACTCAACAATAACAATTGTTAACAATAACATAATCTTAACCTCTTCCTTATTATCACCATCATATCCACTTACTTCTCTCCCCCACGAAGTTCCCCCATGAAAACATTTGAACATCACATCTCTTACCCCCACGTAAGTTCCCCCACGCATATTCAAAGTATATATAAAAATTGACTGCCTTAGATAAACGGGGTTTCATGTGGAAAAAGTTTATAGGCAGCAAGACGCACAGCACAGAGATAAATTAAAACAAAAGATTAGAGAATAATTTGAAGAATAATCTGAAGAATTACTATTATTTTTTGGAACTTTCAAACGTCTTTCAAACGTCTTTTACTTATTCTTGATTAATTGCAAAATCTCCATTCATCTTTTATTCAGATCAAGTTGGTGACAAGGACAAAGATATTCGGCGAAACTTTTCCGTTAATTATTGATTGAGTCAGTGTGCACAAACAGTAATTGCATATAAAGTAACGCACGTTTTCACATTTCATAATTCATTTCAATAGATTAAGAGGACATTTGATAATTTTAACACAAGTTTATAACTTGTCCATTGATAAATCTTAATATCTCTAATTGAATTTACAATGTCTAGTGTAAATTCTGTCAAATTAATTTCTAGATCAACTAGAGCTGCAGTTAAAAATGCAAAGTTAACTCGAGGTCAGTTTAACTTAAGCTCTAAAGGGTTTTCAAATGGGTTTTCAAGAGCATTTTCGACTTCTAAAGGATCAAAATCTGGATCAAATTCATCGTCTGGTTCAAATTCATCCTCATATTCTAATATGATTCAATTAACCACTTTAACCTCATCTTCAATTGTATTAGGTGCTTCAATCTTTTATTTCTTCTTTGCTGATGAAAATGGCACAAGAAATGATGATAATGAGGATCATACTTATAAACCTTTTGTACCACCAAAACAACCAATTCCAAGATCAAGAGAAGAAATTCTTAAATCCCTTAATAGTTCAAAATATGATATAATCATTATCGGTGGTGGAGCAACTGGTGCAGGTGTTGCTTTGGATGCCATTTCAAGAGGATTAAAAGTTGCTTTAGTTGAAAGAGATGATTATGCTTCTTGCACTTCATCAAGATCAACTAAATTAATCCATGGTGGGGTTCGTTATCTTGAAAAAGCAGTTTGGGGAGCTGATTATGAACAATATAAATTAGTTAAAGAAGCTCTTCATGAAAGAAAAGTATTTTTAGATATGGCTCCTCATTTATCATTTCCTTTACCAATCATGATTCCTCTTTATAAATGGTGGCAATTACCTTATTACTGGGCAGGTGTTAAATGTTATGATTTATTAGCTGGTAAACGTAATTTAGAATCATCTTATGTTTTAACAAGAGGTAAAGCATTAGAAGTATTCCCCATGTTAAATGATGATAGACTAAAAGGAGCAGTAGTTTATTATGATGGCTCCCATAATGATTCCAGAACTAATATATCAGTAGCATTAACTGCTCAAGAAATGGGAGCAGATATTATTAATCATGTTGAAGTTGTTGGTATTAATAAAGATGAGAATGGCAAAATCAATGGGGTACAAGTAAAAGATTTAGTTAATAGTGAAAGTGAATCATTTAAAATCTCTGGTAAATCAGTTGTAAATGCAACTGGACCATTTTCTGATACTATTCGTAAATTTGATGATCAAAATGTTCCAGAAATAGTTGTTCCTTCTTCAGGTATTCATATTGTATTACCAGGTTGGTATTCCCCAAAAAATATGGGACTCTTAGATCCTGCTACTTCTGATGGTAGAGTTATCTTCTTTCTTCCTTGGCAAGGATCAACTATTGCTGGTACCACTGATGCACCATGTGATATTGAACGTAATCCAATTCCTTCAGAAAAGGATATTAATTTTGTTCTTAAAGAAGTTAAACATTATATTGATGGTAAAATTGATGTTCGTAGAGATGATGTTCAAGCTGCTTGGTCAGGTGTTCGTCCACTTGTAATGGATCCAGCTAAAATGTCTCAAGGCACTCAAGGAGTGGTTAGAAATCATTTAGTTACAATTTCTGATTCTGGTTTAGTTACAATTGCTGGTGGTAAATGGACAACCTTTAGACAAATGGCACAAGAAACTGTTGATACTTGTATTGAAGAGTTTAATTTAGATGCACCAATTAAAACCACTCAAACAGAAAAGATTAAATTAGTTGGTGGTGAAGGATGGACTCCACTTCGTTATATTGATTTAATTCAAAGATATAATTTAGAACCCGAAATTGCTCAACATTTATCAGAGAATTATGGTACAAGAGCATTTACAGTAGCTGAATTATGTTCTAAAAATCCAAACCCATCTCATCCACTTGGTAAAAGATTAGTACCAGCATATCCATTTATTGATGGTGAATTACTTTATGCTATTAGATATGAATATGCTACATCAGCAATTGATTTCCTTGCAAGAAGAATCAGATTAGCATTTTTAAATTGTGATGCAGCATTTGAAGCATTGCCAGAAGTTATTGATATAATGGGTACTGAATTAAATTGGAGTAAGAGTAAGCGAGAACAAGAGTATAAGGATTCAATTGAATTTTTAAAAGGGATGGGATTAAGGAATTAATGTAATTATATAAAAATGTATATAATAGAAATAATAAATAAATATAGATAAGAGTTAAGAGAAGGGTAATTATATACAATAGGTGAAGGAAGATGAGCAATGATGTTATTAACTAACCTAGCTCTTAATGACCGTTACTTCAGTGGATATCAATCCTGTTGGTTCATTTTATAATACCTTACATCATTATGTGCTATAAACAGCATCATCATTATAATGAAACTAACCAACATACAATATATAAAAGTTTTACTTCAAAGTTTCATTCAAAGTTCCATTCAAAGTTCCAATCAAAGTTTCACTTCATCATCTTCTCCCTCCACCACCTCCACCACCTCCTTTGGACCCTCACTAATCTTCAACGTAGGATGATTTTTAACCACCCCCGTCTTAGAAAGACCTTTCCATATCCACCCTACAGTATTTCTTGGAACAGTAATTTCAGCCCTGAATTGTTCAATAAAATTCTCATCTGCAGCTTCCAACTCTGAATATCTTAAGAATTCTTCAGCAATCGAAGCCATTGACCAAAAACTAAGCTTACGAAGACAAGCCACTGCTAAACAAGTAACTTGCGAACCATTCAAACAATGAATATACATTGGCGATAATTCTTCGTTAATCATTAATTCAACAGCCTTTAAAATAACATCATGATTAACAGGTATACCACGTTTCTTCTTTGATTTTGATTTTGCCTCTCCACATTCAATATGAATAAGTTTTATTGACGACTGATTTGCAAAGTCAACAATTTCCTGAATTTGTAAAGGTTCCGGAGTCAATGACACAATACTCTTCAATCCCAACCTTAATAAAAAAGGAATAGAATGAGGTTGAGGATAGCTACCCCTATAAAGATTTGGTTGAATCAAACCGAACCTCAAAGGAGCAATAATTCTTTTTTCATTTGACATTGATAAAATCA
The DNA here is from genome assembly GCA_030583405.1 of Sugiyamaella americana. Classification (NCBI taxonomy): domain Eukaryota; kingdom Fungi; phylum Ascomycota; class Dipodascomycetes; order Dipodascales; family Trichomonascaceae; genus Sugiyamaella; species Sugiyamaella americana. Next base: position 11,476 of record JAJMID010000149.1, read on the forward strand.
ATCCTTTTAAAAATATAATAAACGACCACCATTCCAACATGTGCTCATCATCAGGTGAAGCTATGCGCGCTGGCGCTCCCCGCTCGTGTGCCTCCGGCGGCCGGGCGCTGCCCGGACCCGTTGTTCCTCGCGTAGCGAGGAAATGGCGAAAATCTTAAACAATATATGTATTTTCTCATCGCGAAGCGGGGAGCAACGGGTCTGGGCAGAGCCTGGCAGCCGGAGGCTGATGGCGGAGGAAAGTAGAATGTGCAACTCATGTAAATTATGCTCCATAACTCCATAATTTTACATTCTTGAAACTACTATATAAACTGGTGGATTTCGTCTCTCTTGGAATACTTTTTTATTTTCTTCAATCCAACAACTAATGGGTTTTAAGAGGAGGTCTTAAAGCTTTTTAGTTAGTTGATGGCTCCGGCAATTGATGAGTTGATTGCAGTTGCTGATGATTCTAGCAACCGATGGGTATTAAGGAGGGCCTTATACTTTCCGGTTAGCTGATGTGACTTCATTCCTGTGGTACAATTGTTAAGCGCTGGTTTCCAGACTAATTGTGGCCGAGTGCCTTCTACTATATAATTATATATTCAAAAAGATTATTTCGGTACTTAAATTGTACTTCCTCGCTACGCGAGGAACAACGGGTCCGGGCAGAGCCCGGCCGCCGGAGGCAAAAGACAGGAGCGTTACTAATATTATATTAACTCATTAAAAGATTTACTGCCCAATCTATTGAAAGAGTTCGTAAATCAGTGTAATTTTGTCCTACACCAACAAATAACACGGGGATTCCTGTTGAGTATGTCATATTGACCATGCTGCCAATCATATCACCAACAGTATCACATTTACTAATGAGGAAGAAATCGAGATTACGTTTGGAACCAAAAGCAGCATTGAAATTACGTGCTTGCTGAACTGAATCGGTTCCTACTAATGCTTCTCCTACCATGATTATCTTATCAGGATTTGCTAATTGGCCGAATTTTTCAAGTGAAGACATTAATCGATCATCATTGTGTCTTCTACCAGCAGTATCAATAAGAACAACATCAAAGTTATTTCTTTGTCCGTATTCAATTGCTTTTTGAGCAATAACTGCTGCATCTTTACCATATCCTTCATCAAATATTTGCACTTCACCAGTTCCTAATCTTTGAGTAAGTTCTTGTAATCTTTGTACATGAACTTTTAATTGTTCTACAGCACCAGATCGGAAAGTATCACAGGCAGCAATTAAAACTTTATATTTATTTTGTAATAACCAAAATGCAATTTTGGAAAGATTTGTGGATTTGCCAACTCCATTTACACCAACTACTGAGATTACATAAGGACGAGGACGAGATTTTCTCGATGCTTGAACTTCATGAAGTAAATCTAATGATGTATTGGGTGTTAAGATTCTTCTTAATGCATCAGTCATTGAGGAACGTACAGTTGCTTCAACAGTAGTCCAATTTTGAGTTTTTGATCCGACAAGAGATTTATCCACAGTTGAACAGAGATGAGCAGCTACTTCTTTAGCAACATTTTTCTTCATTAAATGGTCCTCCATTGCTACTAAAGCTTTAGAGAGGTCTTCATTGGTTATTGTTTTACCACCAATGAAATTTCTTAAGAAACCAAAAGATGGTTTTGTTGATGATGAGGTTGAATTAGAAGTATCTGGTGAATCTGACTGTAAAATATTTTTTAATTCATCTGATAGCTCATTAAGAAGGAATTCACCACTTTTAGTTGATGAACCATAGTTATCTAAATCACCAGTATATTCTAATACATTTGAATTATTGTTATTTGATTTAGAAGCATCTTTTGATGAATAATCAAGTACTACTTGATCATCATCTGAATATTCAGCAATACCAGAATCGTCCCAACGACGACGTAGCTTCTTTTTTGTTTTAACGACAGGTTTTGAATCTTCAGCACCAGAAAGATTTGGCGAAGTGGTATAAGGGGATGGGGAAGAAGTAGAAGATTTTTTACCACCTCTTCTACCTTTACGTTTTGGAGTCGGGATATCTACTTTATTATCATCAGAATCATTAGAATCATGAGTTGGATGAGTATGAGTGGAATGGATAGGAGAATCATGAGTATCATGAGTATCGTGGGTATCACGAGTATCAGGGGTGACTGAAATAATAGGGGTGGAGGTGATGCTACCATCATCACCTTCTAATTCCTTTAATCTAACATCAATTAATGCTCTAAATTTCTTAAAATCAACTCCATTACTTATTGGTTCACCAGATTTAATATTCTCTTTAATTAAATCAGAAAATAATGATAAAAAGATCTTTTTACAATCATCTAATAATTTATCAATATATGGTAATTGAAGAATTGTTTTAAAAACAATTACAAATGTCATACCAAGATCATTTGAAACAGTATATTTAACAGTAAAGCCATCTTTTTGAAATCCATTAGAAGTGACTTTTTTATTTTCGATAAAGATTGTTGAGATCAAAGAATTGACAATGTTATCAGGAACATCATCAAATTTTGTAGAGAATAAGACGATACCACCAGAAGAGAATATAGAGAGTAAATCAATCATGATGGGAGGAGTGAGGGGAAGTGAGGGGGAGGGGAAGGTAGTAGTTAATGATTTAAGTAGGTAATAATGATTTAGTCAATGATTCAGTTAACAGAGGTGAAGCGGCTCTTTAATGTGGAGAAGTAGAAGGAAAATGAATGGTAGTAGCAGTAGCAGGAGTTAGCAGTAGTTAGCAGTAGTTAGTACCTGACAACAATCTCTAGTTAATATTCATACTAAGAAAGACTGCTAAGGTTAACTAAACGTTTACTTTGCTGGTTACAATTACTTGCGCGCTCTCACAAGCGCCATACACAAGTTAAACTCCCAACTCCCAACTCCCAACTCCAACCCAAATGTCTCCCAACTGTCTCCCAACTGTCTCCCAACTTCCTTCTTTACTCTCTCTCTACCAACGCGATATCCAGCCGTACATTTACACCATTTATTTGAAATTCACAAACATCCAACATCTCCTCCACTTCACCAAAATCGTATAAACAAATAATCCCGATGAATGTTTATTAATACAAATAGAAGATAGAAAATATTTATAAGATTAAGGCGTAAAATCGTAAAATACTAACGTAAGACGTAAGAACGTGATAAAAACAATTCATTCAATATTAAGCAAATAGGATTAATAATACTATAAGCGTCACCCATCTCAGTCTAACATTAAACCATATCCTATATCTACCTACTTACTATTAATGGTTATATCCTACATCGATGACTTATATTGATAAAAATAAATATCAAGACGATTCAGAAGATATTGGATATAGGTCGTTAAGAAGATCAAGTAATATTATTAAAAATTATATTGAAAGTGAAAGTGATAGTGGTGTTGAAGAAGAATCAGATACTGAATCATCATCTATTTATTTTAAAAATCGATTAAATGGTAAGATTATTGATTCATTTCCAGTAGTTTTAAAAATTGGTATTAAAGCATCTGAAGAATTTGAAATGAGAAATTTACGATCAAGACACTCATATGATGAAGAAGATGAATATGTTAATGGTAATGGTAACGGTAATGGGAATGGGGATAGGAATGGGAATGGTAGAGTAAAGTATGAAGAGCATGTGATGGGTAGGGGTAAGAGGAAGGTTAAAGTTATAGATGAGGAAGAAGACGACGATGGTGATGATGGTGATGATGATGTTGATGATAATGGCGATGGTGAACAAAATGGAGGTAAACGAAAAATAGAGGATGAAGATGTTGATGAAGATTTTGATGAAGAATCTGAAGAAGAACCTAAGACTATAAAATCTGATTCTGATTACGATGATGATGCTATTATCCCTCGTAAAAGACACCCAAGAAAATCAGTAAGAGAATCATCAGTATCTGTATCTACTAGATCTCGTAGAAAACCTAATCCTTTTGATGGTGATGAAGAAGATGAATATAAAGAATTTGATGAAGATGATGATGAAGAAGATGATAATTCTAATGATGGCTCTCAATCTGATGATTCCTTTGAATCTCATCGTAATAGAAAACTTGATAAAATATTTGTTGTATCAGATGAAGATTCAGATTCTCATAAACGTAAAAAACGACGAAGAAAATTAGCAAAAAGAGCAAATACAAGACGAAGAGTTCGTCAATCATCAAGAAGAAAAGTTGATGACGAAGATGATGATGAAGATTATGGTGAATCAGATGAAAATATTGTTATTGAACCAGAAGAAGAGGAAGATTTACAAGAAGAATTAAGAGAACTTCGTGAATCTGCTACTCCACCTCCAGAACCAGTAAGAAAACTTCAATTACGGGAACGTAAAGAAGTTAATTATCAAATATTACCACCTCCATTACCAGAGGAAACATTTGAAACAGTAGCAGTTTCACCAGGTAAAAATGTTGGTAGAAGAGGAAGAGGAGTTGGGTCAGTAAGAAGATTATTTCCAACTACTGGACCATTTGGTGGTAATGATGTAATTTCAATATTTGGTGGAGCAGGAGGTGGTGGTGTTGGTGGTGTTGGTAGTTTATCTGGTATTCCAGGTATTCCTGGTATGCCTGGTACTAGTCATGATCAAACAGCAATTATAGATTCAGATTCAAGTGATGATGATTTAATAGCAAATTCAAATTCAACAAATAAAAAGAATAGTGCAACTGGAGTATCACAATTTGGTATAATAAAACCAAAGAAAGCAGGTAATTCAGATTCAGATCCATTAGGAGTTGATATGAATATTGATTTTTCATCAGTTGGAGGATTGGATAATTATATTAATCAGCTTAAAGAAATGGTTACATTGCCATTAAGATACCCAGAAATTTACCAAAGATTTGGAGTAACTCCTCCTCGAGGAGTTTTATTCCATGGACCACCTGGTACTGGTAAAACGCTCATGGCAAGAGCATTAGCAGCTAGTTGTTCAAGTGAAGGAAAGAAAATCACCTTTTTCATGAGAAAAGGAGCAGATTGTTTATCTAAATGGGTAGGAGAAGCAGAAAGGCAATTAAGATTATTATTTGAAGAAGCTCGCAATCAACAACCATCGATTATATTTTTTGATGAAATTGACGGATTAGCACCAGTTCGATCATCTAAACAAGAACAAATCCATGCATCAATTGTATCAACACTATTAGCATTAATGGATGGTATGGATAATAGAGGGCAAGTAATAGTAATTGGAGCAACCAATAGACCGGATTCAGTTGATCCAGCATTAAGAAGACCAGGTAGATTTGATAGAGAATTCTATTTCCCATTACCAGATCTTGAAGCAAGAAAGAAGATTATATCAATTCATACCAGCAAATGGGATCCACCATTAAAGGTAGATTTCATTAATCATATAGGAGAACTCACCAAAGGATATGGAGGAGCAGATTTAAGAGCACTATGTACAGAAGCAGCACTCAATGCAATTCAAAGAAGATATCCACAAATATATATGAGTAATGAAAAATTAATATTAGATCCCAAATCAATCAATGTAACACCAGCCGATTTCATGAAATCAGTTGATAAAATAGTTCCATCATCAGCGAGATCCACCTCATCAGGAGCAGCACCACTGCCCACACGAATCGAACCCTTATTACAGGATTCACTCAAAACAATCATTCAAAAACTAGATCATCTTTTACCAAGAACCAAAAAATTAACTGCACTTGAAGATGCCCTTTATGAAAATCCCGAAGAACAAGATGGAGGTTTTGCTCGTCAAGAAGCACTTAAAAGTAAGTTATATACACATGCCTCCGGCGGTCGGGGCGCTGCCCCGAACCCCGTTGTTCCTCGCTCCGCGAGGAATTTATAGTTCAAGAAAATTCCGAGCGTAGCTCGGAACAACGGGGTCCGGGGCAGCGCCCCAGCGGGTGTAGGTGGTAAGTGACTAACGGATGTAGATTTTCAAACTGCTAGAGTTTTTAGACCTAGGTTGTTGATTTGTGGTGAAGTTGGTATGGGCCAACAGTATATTGGTTCTGCTATTCTTCATCATTTAGAAGGATTTCATGTTCAATCTTTTGATCTTGGGACTTTGTTTAGTGATTCTACTAGAACTCCGGAAGCAACTTTAATTCAATTGTTTGTTGAAGCAAGAAGACATACTCCTAGTGTTATTTATCTTCCCAATGTTGAAACTTGGTTTGATACTATTAGTGAACAAGCAAGATCAACTTTTAGAAGTATTTTAAGAAATATTAATCCAACTGAATCGGTACTTGTTCTTGGATTATCTGATATTCCTTATAATGAATTAAATCCTTATTTAAAAGATCTTTTTGGTTATTCTAGTGAAGGTTATGAAGAGCTTTTACCAATTAGTTCTGAATCTAATTTAATTGAATTTTTCAAAATTCTAAGATATTATATTTCAAGTAAACCAACTGATTATCCTGAACCTGATAAGAGACGTAAACGGGTACTTGAAAAATTAGACGTTGCTCCTCCTGTACCAGATAAAATTCCTACTAAATCAGAATTAAAGCAATTGGAGAAGAAAGATATGCAACTTAAAAATCTCCTTAAATTCAAATTAAGTGGATTAATGGATTTATTTAAAAATCGTTATAAACGGTTCAAGAAACCTCCAATTGAAGATATTCATCTTGTTCATTTGTTTGAACCTCCACCACCAGAGCTGAATTTTCAACCGGCTTATGTTAAGGATGGCGATAAAATTCTTGAAGTTGCTACTGGTAAAAGATATTTTAATATTGATTTAGATATTATTGAAGAAAGACTATGGAATGGATTTTATTCTGAACCAAAGCAATATTTAAAAGATATTGAAATGATTAATGTTGATGCCATTTCAAGTGGTGATAGAGAAAGATCAATTAAAGCATCCGAAATGTTAGCAAATGCTCAAGTGGTTATTGATGAAATTTGTGCTGATACTCAATTCATACAATCATGTAAAGAAATGCATCAAAGAGAAATCGCAAAGCAAAAGAGAATGATGGAGATGAATGGAGTTGTTAATGCTGTTGCTACCGTAGGTGGGGTTATACCTCCTGTAGATGGAGTTGTTTCTGTCGATGAACAAATTGATCCATTGGCTAATTCATTAAACAATCCAGATCAAGATGGAGATATTGAAATGGAACAAGTGAATGGTAAAATGGATGTTGATATTGTACAAAGTAATCCATCTACTCCACAACCAGAAACCAAACCCAATTCTCATTCAGCTACACCTGAACCAATGGATACTAATGCAGCAACAGCACCAGCACCTGAACCACTACAATCCAAAACAGAGCCAACACCAACCCCAACACCAGAACCACCAGAACCGCAACCAGAACCAGAAGAACGTGATATAATCCTCGATAATGAACTCTTGGCAAAATTCGAATCAAAATTAATAACTGAATGCATTTCAAGGAATCTAGTTATTGAGCAGCTTGAACATATCAATACATGTCTTGTTGATACAATTTGGAAACATAAAGAAGAATGGAACCGTAATATTATTGTAGAAGAATTATACAAGAGTCTTGATGAAGTTTTAAAAGCAATATCTGCTTCATATTAATTAATGATTAAGAAATAACTATAATGACATACATTTCTCTATATCGTTTAATAATTTAATTTATTGTATATTAACCACCTCCTCCCGTACTCTCTCTTTGCCTCCGGCGGCCGGGCGCTGCCCGGACCCGTTTGTTCCGAGCTACGCTCGGAATTATATACTGTAGAGGTAAGAGTAGGAAATTTAATGACAATATGAGTAACGTAACGTTACACCGGGCTCAACAGTTCTATCTGCTATCCCTGATATATTATACTTCTTCGCGGAGCGAAGAACAACGGGTCCGGGCAGAGCCCGGCCGCCGGAGGCAGGTGAGGGGAGCGAGAGGAGGGGGGATAAATAATATTAAGATGAAGAAGAGGAGGAGAGAAGGATTTTAGCTACGTCGAGGACTTTTTGATCGTCTCCGTATTGACCCCATATTTGCATTCCGATTGAGGCGATTCCTCCGTAGGGGATTGAGATGGCAGGAATTCCTGCATGACTGGCTGGTACTGTAAGGGCATCATTGACATAGGAATCAACTGCTGATTCAGCATTGAAGATTTCATCAAATGATGGTGGGGTGGTTCTTGCTGTTGGGTGAATTACAACGTCGATATCTCCTGGAATGTATGAATCTTCTTTGTATAATACATTGTGAGTTTTGAAGATTGAATTGAATTCCATTTGTAATTTTCGACGAACTCTTTGTGCTTTTTCAAAATGATTACCATATGCTCTAGCAGTAAGATTATATGTTCCTAAAAGAATACGTCTTTGAACTTCATCTCCAAATCCTCTTGTTCTTGTTGGTGCATATCTTGTTCCTGATACTTCGTCCTTATCAGATTCTGCTCTTGTACCATATCTAATACCATCATAACGAGCAAGATTTGATGATGCTTCTGCTAATGAAACAATAAAATATGTTGGTAATGAACTTTTAAGTGATGGAATTGATACTACTGATATTCTATGTCCTTGTGATCTTAAATTATCAAGACATGATATCCACATTTCTCGAACTTCTGGTGATAAATCAATTATAGCTTCTTTAATAACACCAATGTTGAGCGGTTTGCTGGTAGGGTTATTATTAATTGATTTTGGTAAATTCCTTCTTAATTCTGGTCTTAATGATGTTGGATCTTGTGAATCATAATGATTTAATACATTAAATGATGCTTCTATTAATGAAATATCTTTTGATATTAATCCTACTGTATCTAAACTTTGAGCATATGCTACAACTCCATGACGGGATAATAATCCATAACTTGGTTTAAATCCAATTACTCCACAATAAGCACTTGGTAATCGTACCGACCCACCTGTATCACTACCTAATGCTAAATCACACATATCAGCAGCAACTGCTGCTGCACTACCACCAGATGAACCACCAGGAGTCACTTCATTTTCTGGAAATAATGGATTTAATGCTTTGCCAAAACAACTATTTTCATTAGTTGATCCCATTGCAAATTCATCCATATTGGTTTTACCAATTACAACTCCTCCTGCTTGCCGTAATAAACTAACTGCTGTTGATTCATAAGGACTTGTATAGTTTTTTAAAATATCTGAACAACATGTTGTTGGTAAATCTAATGTACAGAATAAATCTTTAACACCAATTATCTTTCCATTTAGAATATTGGTGCAGTTGTTATCATTATTAACCTTTTCTCTTTCTTCTACTTCTGCTCGAACTGTTTCTACTGGCCGAAGTGATACAAATGCATTAATTCTCTTGTTATGAAGGGCTATATTCCCTAAATACGTCTCAAGACGTGTTATTGAAGTCATTTTTAATCTTGTCATTTTGAAATTAAAGGCTGTTATTTACTATTTATATTCAAGTGTTATCGAAAATGGGCACTGGAAAAATATTTGGAAATAATTTCCGCAACTGGTAATGGTAGACGGACCTAAATAGTAGACGAAACCGACAGGAGATGACCGTTATTGATGATCTTTGCAGTGAAAAAGCTGAAAAGCCGTATGGTGGAGGAGGATGGCAGGAGTGGGAGCAGTAGGAGGGAGCAGCAGGAGGGACCGGCAGGAGGGGGTGGGTGTTGGGAGGAGAGGTGGGAGGTGTTGGGAGGACCGAGTAAACATATTCGGATAACGAAGGAGAAGGAGAAGGAGAAGGAGGGAGAGAATTATAATGAAAATAATTATAAAATTAATAAATATAAACCGTCGAAAACCGAAGTATATTCTACAGCACTAGCACGCACGGTATCGTTACTATATATGGCTTGCTATCGTTGGCTCTGATCATAAGATCGGGAGTGATTGTTATATGGCGATGTATTTAGTAATGGAGCTAAAATAGTAGTGTACGACTACACTATACGCTGAAGGCTGTTAACAGCGGTGGTTATCAGCAGTTGACGATAAGGTCAAGATAGGATTTTAAAGTGTATAGTAGTATATTAGTAATAATTTATATAGTGAAATGTGCTAAGCAGATATTATATATAATGATTATACGATAATATACTATACAATAATAACTATAAATGAAAGTTAAGTTACTGTCACGTGCACTTACCCCTGTATGCTTATGCCCACCTACTTAACAGCAAATTTCTCAAACGAAGCAATCAATCTACCTTTCCTTCCACTTGTATTATCAGTTATCAGCAACTTATCGCCTACTATCGTGATACTTACAACAAACATTGCTATTAATACCTTTACATAAACCCCATACTCTTCATTCTTCTCTGTATAGCCTTAACCTCAAGTACTGCCTCCACTTCATCGCTCTAAACTACCTAATCTGATTGTTGCAAATTTGATTGTAGATCGTCAAAACCGTTGAACCCTGCATATATACTAAGGTACACCACTATCGCGTACCAAACGCGATAACCAAACAAAACCTCACTAAACTCAAGTCTATCTATAATGTCAGCAAAATACTCAGGATTACCTGATATCGATTCTTCGTCAGTTGATATTTATGAATCTAATGATGTGATCCAATCTTTTACTACCCCCACTTCTACTTCTAATATCACTACCAGAAATGAAAATATATCCGAGGATAATCTTTCAATATCAAATGCTAAAGATAAATTTTCAACTAAAGAAGTGTACACATCAGATGATATTGACTTTTCAACAAAAATAGGATCAATTAAATCATCATATAAAACCAAATCTATAAATGAAACATTAGAAATGAAAATTATTCGATTAAAAAGAGAAGTAACAGAGGCACAATTAGAAATAGAAAGAGAAGGTAGTTCAAAAGATACAAAAGAAGAGATGAAGAGTTTAGAAGATATCCTTAATAAATTAAGGATTAATAATGAAGTAAATGATAAATTGAAATTATATAATCCAGCAACAGATGAACCTGAATCAACAGTTGCTACACCAACTACGACTACAATACGCACCACCACTGTCCCTACATCAACCATCACCAACTACATTCAACGAATTGCTGACCTTGAAGCACGTTTAACTAGTTTAGAAGACAAAATCGGCAATCCAACATCAAGTAAACCAATTTTGATTTCAGTTGATGATATTAAAAGAAAAGTAAGTCTATTTACAAATGATCCGAATTCAACACAAAAAGCTACAAATAACCTAAAAGAGATTATATCATTAGTAGATAAAATAAAATCCCAATCAACACCATCACGAACCATCTCATCAACCAATACAGATACCCTAACATCTACCTCAACCGCCGCCGACTCAACAATATCTCTTACAACAGAATTAAAAGTAAATTCCCTATACAATCAACTATCACTTCTAGATACATATTCATCAATCATTCCAAGAATACTCTCACGATTACAATCCCTTCAAGGTCTCCATAACGATTCATCCGATTCAATCTCCCGATTAAAAGACATCGATAATACCATCTCATTAATAACCACCGAACTTACTCAATGGAAACAATCCATCAACTCCCTTCAGACCAAATTAACCAATTACGATTCCAAATCAGATCAAAATCGACAGGAACTTCAAAAATGGTTAACCTCAATAAAACCTTAATCTCTGTTCTCTACTCTCCCCTTCCCTCCCCACATGCCTCCGGCGGCCAGGCTCTGCCCGGACCCGCTCCCCTCCGCCCCGCACATGCCTCCGGCGGCCAGGCTCTGCCCGGACCCGTTGTTCCTCGCGTAGCGAGGAAGGTTTATATAACGATACAATGCAATTTTGGCTATTCCTCGCGTAGCGAGGAACAACGGGTCGGGGCAGAGCCCGGCCGCCGGAGGCATAGGGAGGACCCTGCAGATCTGTATGCAGAGATGACAAGAATTCAGGTAAGGACGGCTTTGAATAAGGAGAAGCATTCCTCGAGAGTCTGAGAGTATTGTTCTTCATTTTATTTTGAACAATTATAATTGATTGGTGTATTAGGTGTTTAAAAATGCAACCAAAACAAATAGAAGACTTTTTGAGTCATGTGGCTCGAATGAAAAGTCAGATTGAAAAGTTCAATGTTCCGGCAATTTCAAAATTGCCAATTGGGTCTGTAATTGATGATGATCCTTTAGATCTTGGTGATTTCAATGATCTTTCATCTTCGTTTAATAACGAATCATCTTCATCAGGTACTTCATTTGGTACTGAATGGTTAAAACAACAATGTGAAATAGTTTCTCAAACAAATAATGGATTCTCTGCTGAGGATCTTGAATTAATGCTTACTGATATACTTAAGTCCGATGCTTCAGATAGTGAACTTCAAGGTACACTAGCTGATATACTTGGTTATGATAATCTCGGTCTAGTTACTGAGCTTATTCAACGTCGTAGTACGTTGTTCATCCCACAACAACAGCAACAAGAACAATACGTAAGTTACCTTCGTCGCGTAGCGAGGAACAACGGGTCCGGGCAGCGCCCCGCCGCCGGAGGCATTGTACCTAACAAACGCAGGTTGCTGGAGAGGGAATCTTGACAAAATCAGATAGGGAACGTCAAGTTGCTGCTAATAGAAGGGCTTTAGAAGAGAAAGCTAGTAGGTTAGAGTATGGTGTTAAGGATCCTCAATATCCTCATGTTTATAGAGCTCATGATGCTGGGAATACTTTAAATGCTTTTGGTGCAAAATATACTTTACCTCTTGGAACTACTAGAGTTCAGGAGGAGTATTATGAAGAAGTTACTATTCCTTATCCAAAAAGAAGATCGGTTATTAAAGATAATGATTTAGTAGCTATAAAAGATCTTGATCCTTTATGCCAAGGTACTTTTAGTAAATATAAAACTCTTAATAGAATGCAATCTTTGGTTTATCCAGTTGGTTATGATACAAATGAAAATATGTTGGTTTGTGCACCAACTGGTGCTGGTAAAACTGATGTTGCTTTATTAGCAATGTTGAATACTATTTTGCATCATAGTGAATATGATGAAGAGAATAAGATTTATGATATTAAATATGATGATTTTAAGATTATATATGTTGCTCCTTTGAAGGCATTAGCTGCTGAAATTGTTGAAAAGATGGGGAATCGGTTAGCTTGGTTGGGGATTAATGTTCGTGAATTGACAGGAGATATGCAGTTAACAAGAGCAGAAATTGCTGCTACTCAAGTTATTGTTACAACTCCTGAGAAGTGGGATGTTGTTTCAAGAAAATCAAATGGTGATAATGAATTAGTTACAAAGGTGAAATTGTTAATTATTGATGAAGTTCATTTGTTACATGAAGATAGAGGAGCAGTAATTGAATCATTAGTTGCAAGAACATTAAGGCAAGTTGAAAGTACTCAATCAATGATTAGAATAGTAGGATTATCTGCTACTTTACCTAATTTTATTGATGTAGCAGAGTTTTTAAGAGTAAATCTTCAACAAGGAATGTTTTATTTTGATAGTTCTTTTAGACCAGTTCCTTTAAAGCAGCAATTCGTTGGTGTTAAAGGTAAAGCAGGTAGTAAATTAGCACAAGAGAATATTGATAAGATTACTTATGAGAAGTTAATTGAAAATTTACAAGAAGGGCATCAGGTGATGGTGTTTGTTCATTCTCGTAAAGATACAGTAAAGACATCACGAACTTTTATGAATATGGCCCAATCTAATGGTGATATGGACTTATTTGATTGTTCACAGGATGAAGGGTTTGATGGTTATAAACGAGAAATGTCGAAATGGAAAAATAAAGATATGAAGGAATTATTCGATAGAGGATTTGGTGTTCATCATGCTGGTATGTTAAGATCAGAAAGGAATATGACGGAAAAGTTATTCATGAATGGTGCAATTAAAGTTCTCTGTTGTACAGCAACTCTTGCATGGGGAGTTAATTTACCAGCAGCGGTTGTTATTGTAAAAGGTACACAAATTTATGATGCAAAGCAAGGAGGATTTGTAGATTTAGGTATTTCTGATGTTATTCAAATCTTTGGTCGTGCTGGTAGACCTCAGTTTGAAAAGTATGGTACTGGTATATTATGTACTTCGTTAGATAGATTAGATCATTATTTATCAGCAATTACTCAGCAACATCCAATTGAATCAAGATTACAGCCGAAACTAGCAGATAATTTAAATGCAGAAATATCTCTTGGAACAGTTACTAATGTTGATGAAGGAGTACAATGGTTGGGATATACATATTTATTTGTTCGAATGAGAAAGAATCCTCTTGCTTATGGATTAAGATGGCAAGATGTTAGTGATGATCCATTATTAGGAGAAAGACGAAGAGCATTAATAATTGAAGCAGCAAGAAGATTGCATTCAATCCAAATGATTATTCATGATGATAAAACTGATAGTTTTATTTCTAAAGATTTAGGAAGAATTTCTTCAGATTTTTACCTTCTTAATAATAGTGTTGAAGTATTTAATACGTTATTAAAGCCAATGGCAACCGAAGCAGATATTTTTGCAATGATTAGTATGAGTGGAGAATTTGATGGAATCAAATCACGTGAAGAAGAATCAAAAGAATTAACAAAATTAAGAGATGATTCTTCACCATGTCAAATCGCAAGTACATTAGATTCAACTGAAGGTAAAACTAATATTCTTCTTCAAGCATATATTTCAAAGGCATCAATTCAAGATTCTGCTTTATCATCAGATGCAAATTATGTTTCACAAAATGCAACTCGTATTTCAAGAGCATTATTTCTTATATGTATTAATCGAAGATGGGGGAATTTAGCAAGAATTTTATTGTCAATATGTAAATCTATAGATAAACGATTATGGTCATTTGAACATCCATTAGCACAATTTAATGAATTACCATTACAAATTATAAGAAATTTAGAAGCTAAAGATCCATCAGTATTAGATTTAAAAGATATGGAGACAAAGGAGATTGGAGATTTAATTCATAATATTAGTAAAGGACCAACAGTAGCAAGATTAGTTGATAGATTTCCATTACTAGAAGTAGTTACTGCGGAGATTAAACCAATTACAAGTAAAGTATTAAGAATTCATATTGAATTAGCAGCTGATTTCAAATGGGATTTTAAATATCATGGGAAATCACAATTCTTTTGGATTTGGGTTGAAGAAGATTCAGAAAGGTTTGAAATTTTGCACGTTGAAAAGTTGTTTTTAACAAAAGGTACAATGGATTCTCCACATATTCTTGATTTTACAATTCCAATATCTGAACCATTGCCTAATCAATTAATTGTAAGAGCAATATCAGATTCATGGTCAGGATCAGAAACTTCAGTTGCTGTATCATTTAAACATTTAATTAGACCAGAAACTCAGCCAATTCAAACCAAATTATTAAAATTACGACCATTACCAGTAACAGCATTGAAAGATGAATTATTACAAGAAATTTATAGTAAGAAATTTGAATATTTTAATCCAATGCAAACAATGGCATTTAATACTTTATATCATAAAGATACCAGCGTTTTATTAGGATCTCCTACCGGATCTGGTAAAACTATTGCTTGTGAATTAGCAATTTGGTCAGCATTTAAGAAATTCCCCGGTTCAAAAGTTGTTTATATTGCTCCAATGAAGGCATTAGTAAAAGAAAGAGTTCATGATTGGTCTAGAGGAATTTGTAAACAAGCAGGAATTAAATTAGTTGAATTAACTGGTGATACCAATCCTGAAGCGGATTCTATTCGTAAAGCAGATATTATTATTACAACACCTGAAAAGTTTGATGGTATTAGTAGAAATTGGCAAACAAGAAGATTTGTTCAACAAGTTTCACTTATTATTATGGATGAAATTCATTTATTAGCAAGTGATAGAGGACCAATATTAGAAATGATTGTTAGTAGAATGAATTTTATTTCCAATAAAACAAAAAGATCAGTTAGATTATTAGGAATGTCAACAGCAGTAGCAAATGCTCAAGATATGGCTAATTGGTTAGGAGTTAATGATAATAGTGGATTATTTAACTTTTCCCAATCAGTTCGTCCTGTTCCTTTACAAATGTATATAGATGGATTTCCTGATAATCTTGGATTTTGTCCATTAATGAAGACGATGAATAAACCGGCATTTTTAGCAATTAAAAGACATTCACCAACCAAACCAGTTTTAATCTTTGTTGCATCGCGTAGGCAAACTAGAATTACTGCCCAAGATCTTATTCATATGTGTGGAATGGAAGAAAATCCTCGAAGATTTTTAAAAATGAATGATGAAGAATTATCAAATGTATTAGAAGAAGTTCATGATGAAACATTAAAATTATCATTACAATTTGGTATTGCATTACATCATGCTGGTTTAATTGACAGCGATAGAAGAATAAGTCATGAATTATTTGCAAATAATAAAGTACAAATATTAATTGCGACAAGTACCTTAGCATGGGGAGTTAATCTTCCTGCTTATTTAGTAATTATTAAAGGAACACAATTCTTTGATGCAAAGATTGATTCATACAAAGATATGGATTTAACAGATGTTTTACAAATGATGGGAAGAGCAGGACGTCCAGCTTATGATACTAGTGGAGTAGCAATAGTATATACCAAAGAATCAACTAAATCATTTTATAAATACTTTTTAAATAGTGGATTTCCAGTTGAATCATCATTACATAAAGTATTAGAAGATCATTTAGGAGCAGAAATAAGTGCTGGTACGATTAATAGTAAACAGCAAGCATTAGATTTCCTTACTTGGACATTTTTATATCGTAGAATTCATAGCAATCCAACTTATTATAAGATTATAGGACAAGAGCCAGAAGAAATCAATGATTGGGCAGTTGAATTGATCAATAAAACAATTAATAATTTATCCGAATCAGGATGTGTTGTTGAACAAGAAGATGGAACAATTTTATCTACGAAGTTTTTAAAAATATCCAGTTTTTACTATATGTCTCATAAAACAATGAAGAAGTTCCTTGAAAATATTAAACCAAAAATGACTCTTCGAGATTGTTTACTAATTTTAGCTAAATCAACTGAATATGATGAATTAGCAATTCGTCATAATGAAGATTTAATCAATGAAGAATTATCCAAACAAGTTCGATTCCACGGACAAGATGTAGGATTAAGAATGGTAGATCCACATGTTAAAGCATATCTTTTAGTTCAAGCACATATGAGTAGAATCGACCTACCAATAGAAGATTATGTTCAAGATACAGTAGCAGTTTTAGATCAGAGTTTACGTATTCTTCAAGCAGCAGTAGATACATGTGCAGAATTAGGATATTTAACTAGTTGTTTAGAATTTATTTCATTAATGAGATATATAAAACAAGCTTATTGGGATACAACTGATGCAGTAACATCATTACCAGGACTTGAACTTCGTGATTCTTCTGAACAAAATGAATTGCGTTTACAAGATTTACCTAAAGATATTGATGGATATTGTAAGAAATTAAAAGTATCATGGAAAAAACAAAAAGAATTCAAACGTATAGTTTCAAATCTTCCAATTCTTGATATTAAAGCAGATGTTGAAAAATCCAAAGTAAAAATATCACTAAAACATACAAATCCAATTAAATCTAAAAACATGTATTGTCCCCGTTTCCACAAACCACAATCTGAATCATGGTTTATAATAATTTCCTCTGGTGATTATGAACTCATCTCCCTTCAACGCTGTTCCCCAGGTAATTCAACAACAAATCTTACAATTGATATCCCCCCTTCCAAACAAAACCTCAACCTCATCATCCAAAACGATGCACTAGACATTTCATATAAAATTCCTCTTGCAAGATAAATATACTTCTCCCTCCTCCCCGCTCCCCCTTCCCCGCCTCCGGCGGCCGGGCTCTGCCCGGACCCGTTGTTCCTCGCTGCGCGAGGAAGGACTTATCCGATGCGATACGATACGATACGATACGATACGATTTTGAACATTCCTCGCGTAGTGAGGAACAACGGGTCCGGGCAGAGCCCGGCCGCCGGAGGCACGGTGGTAGGAGAGGGGGGATTATTGAATTAATAAAGTAATTGCCATGACAATACAACATATACTGACGTAAGGACTTAATCTTTCTCCTATTCTTGCTGTTTTCCAAAAGACGCCAAAGATTCTATAGATGTTAGATGGGGATTGTGTCTTTAGAGAGGATGCGTTGATGCGTTGAGAACTTACCCAGTCTTTTGCCTATCCACCAATGCTGGAACTAATGCTCGAGCATATGTACTGGTACATATTAAAAGGAGTATAACCAGAAGAAGAGATTGGAAATTAAAAATTGCACTCTAAAATGTTAGTTGGTATAGAAAAGCGATTCAATTTATTGTTTGCTTACCATTTTTAAATCCCCTTATCGTATCTTAGTTAACTTGATCCAATTTAACGGTGTACAGACTGCTGCGCTGCTGCTGCTAGTTGGTACTTCACCAAAAACGCCGCTTCAAAGCTGCCGCTTGAACAACGGCATGTAGCAATAAACAGTGAAATAAACAGTTAACTAAAAATAACCTAAAAATATCCCCTTTGGACGTAAATTTCCGGAACTATACGGATCTCGGATTAATCGGTGACGTTTTCAGTTGTTTGGTGAAGAAAAGAAAAGGTTGGTATAAGGTGTTCATTGGACAAGGTCAAATGGGTGATTTAACGTCGATAATACTAACAAATGATAGAAGAACAGTTTTTGGCAGGTTACTAAATAGGTTATACTAGGATCTCGAATAGAGTTGGTACTAATATTTAACGCTTAGATAGACTATATACAAACCTTATCATTACTTTATTTATATTTCATTAGTACTTGACTTTTATCTACTTATCTACTTATCTTCTCATTTCCTCATCTATTATCAACCCCTCACTGTACTATCTAATGATTCTATTCTCAACTTATCTATAATCTAGCATTGGTATTAAGGAACAAATGCAAATACCAGCTGCTTCTATCATGCCCTCGCTTGATCAGAAAGATATTCAACCAGATGGCCAACAGCTCCAAGCTACTCTAAATGCTGCTGCTGCTTCTTCTGTTGCTGCTACAATGGCTGCTGGGTCAAGGAATGGCCCTAAGATTAAACAAGTTGCACCAAATAAATCTCTACAACAAATAAAGAAAGAACATGAGAAGGTAACGAATAAAAGATTAGAAACTGAACGACACGAAGTATCTCAACAAAAGAATTCTGCTCTTTTAGCAGCAGTTGCTAGTGCAGCAGCTAGAAAAAGTGCAATGAGTTCCAATTCTACTTCTAATTCTAGTACAAATAGTCGAGAGTCAATGGGTAAATCACAGCCAGGAAATTCAACTACAACTGGAAGATTGCAAAGAAATCCATCATCCATTATTCCTTCTAAGAATGCGAAATCAATACCAAACGATGTTAAAGTGAATAGTAAATCTGTAGAAGTTAATTCAAAGAGACCTGCTCTAAAATCTTCTGATGGTTCAGCTGCTGCTGCAGTGTTAGCATTTAAGAAAACACAACCTACTATTGTTCAATCAAAATCAAGTTCAAGTATAAATTCCAAACTAAAAGATTCTTCTTCTAATAGTGTTGGTGCTACAAGTGCAGCTACAAGTGCTAGCGCTTCAGCTGCTTCAGCTGCTACTGCTTCATCTGTTGCTGCTGCTAATGCTAATATTATCAATTCAGCTGCTGCTACTGCTGCCACCAATGCTACTAATGCTACTATTATAACTGCACCAAAATCTGAACCATTACTAACAAATGAAGATTATCCAAGATCATCATCTCCCAATTCTATAATCAGTATAAAATCTCATTCATCAATTATAACTAAATCAACGATATCAAAACTTAAAGCAGAGGAAGGGAAACTTATTCGACAAAGATCTGAAAGTGAAGGTTCTTCAGTACATTCTGATATAATTCCTATCTCACGAGTATCTTCAACTACTACTACTGCTGCTGCTACTGCTACAGCAGCTGCTAAACTTGCTGGTGCTACAAATAAACCATTATCAGTAACTGCTTTACCACCAATTAAGTCAGATGATACAAATACCTCACAACAGCCCAACTCCCTTCCTGATAACTCTGGGTCTGCTCTTGCTGCTGCTATGGCAGCAAGAACAACTGTTGTTGATACTTTTGAAAAGATCAATAACGATGTTAATATGAAAATGGATAATAAACAACAAAAATCTATTAGAAAGAAAAGAAGAATATATCAACCATCAGCAAGATGGAGTAGATCAACCCATCCTACAATTGTAAATTCAATCCATGCATCAGAATATCATGCTCCTGCTCCGGTAAGGCCATCTGCTGGAATATTAGCAACTACTAATTGGATAGAAAATATCCCTGATAATACATCAGTACGGTCGTCTAGTCCGGATAGAGGTCGAAGTAACCGAAATCAAAGTCCTGCTAGTTCAGCAAGAACTTCACAATCAAGACCAAGAACCTATCGTGAAGAAATGTCATTATCAGATGCATTATTAATACCTCATCCATGGGAACGAGAATTAAGAAATATTAGTACTGATAGTCTAGTTAGAGACTCAACAAGCCCTAATCCATCCCCTAACATACCTAATTTACCACTACCATCATCATCACCATCACGTGATTCATCCAAATCACCATCTAACTTTGATTATTTTTCATATAAGGCAACAACTAATAATTCAGCAATGGAAATCCATCAAACACATTCAGCACCTATTACTGCTCCACAAAGTTCAACAGTATCATTATCATCAACATTAGGAAATTCAACAGTAAGAAGTTCTCATACATATGCTGGAGTTTCATTAGCACCATCTAAATCACCTAATAAACCAGGATTCTTCAGTAGATTTTCATCAAAAAAGACCAGCGACCGGTATGGCCCTGCACCCACTACTCTCAAAAGTACTATGCGTAAAGAACATAAACATAGAAATTTCAATGAAGATAAACCATGGAAGCATCATATGGATGCTCTTTACCTTACTGATAGAGAAAAGAAAAGATATGAAGGATTATGGGCAACAAACAAAGGAAATCACTTAAAATATGTATATGAAGAAGAAGAGGAAGGAGAAGGAGAAGGAGAAGGAGAAGATTCACCAGATGAACAAGAACACCACCACCACCTCCACCACCATCACGAAAATGAAGAAAATGAAAGAAGTTCACTTGATTATCAATCAGATATACACAATCCAGTTGACGATATCCACGGCTTAATCGTACGAGATATCTGGAGAAGAAGTAGAATACCCGATTACATTCTTGAACAAATATGGGATCTTGTAGATAGACATCACGACGGAACACTCGATCGAGAAGGATTTCTCGTAGGCATGTGGTTAGTAGATCAATGTTTATACGGACGTAAATTACCAAATAAAATTGATGATAAAGTATGGAGCAGTGTTGGAAGATTAAATGTCAGAATCAGATTGCATAAAAAAGAAGTCAAAAAAGAGAATAAGAAAGAACGAAAGAAACAAAGGAAAGGAGAGTAGGTAATTTATTTTTGCATTTTGTATAAATTTTATTTATTATTTATAAACCCACCATCCCACAGTGCTGCCTCCGGCGGCCGGGCTCTGCCCGGACCCGTTGCCCCCGCTTCGCGGGGGAGAAAATATAACGAAACAAAGCATTAACAAAAATGACAATATATTTCCCCGCGAAGCGGGGACAACGGGTCC
>JAJMID010000150.1:0-32564 GCA_030583405.1 Sugiyamaella americana
CTCCTCGCGTAGCGAAGAACAACGGGTCCGGGCAGCGACCGGCCGCCGGAGGCATAACAAAAACCGCAATACGATCAAAATATTAATGCCTAACTTATTGTCCCTGCAGATCACAGCATTATTTACATTGAATTTAACTAGCCGTGCTAATCCACTTTTTACCCCTTAAAAAGCCACACACGTAAATGTATATATACTACGCGTATAAACAGCTCATCACCGAAACTAAACTTCTTCTTTCATTTTCAATACCTATTTTTTATTTTTTAAACTACTTTCAAAATGGCTGCTATTGGAATTCCCAATTTGCCTAATCAACGGTATGTGTTCTTTTTTTGCCTCCGGCGGCCGGGCGCTGCCCGGACCCGTTGCTCCTCGCGTAGCTAGGAACTGTTCATATGTTTTGTTGGTTTACGAGTACTAATGGATTGTGTTTAGATACAAAATCGTTGCAAGGAGAGGCGCTACTTTTACTGTTATGTTAGCCGGTGAAAGTGGATTGGGCAAAACGACTTTTGTAAATACGTTATTTTCAACTACTGTTAAGGGATATTCAGATGATAGTTCTCGTCATAAGAAACCAATTCAGAAAACAGTTGAAATCTCTGTTACTAAGGCAGAATTAGAAGAAAAGGGGTTTAAAGTCCGTTTGAATATTGTTGATACTCCTGGTTTTGGTGATAATGTTAATAATAGAGATGCCTGGCAACCATTGGTTGAATTTATTGATGACCAACATGAAAGTTATATGAGACAAGAACAACAACCAAACCGTAAAGATAAAGTTGATATGAGAGTTCATGCTTGTATTTATTTTATTAGACCAAGTGGTCATGGGTTAAAACCATTAGATATTGAAACTATTCGTAAATTAAGTACTAGAGTTAATGTTATTCCAGTAATTGCAAAAGCAGATACTTTATCTAAAGAGGAGATTTTAGCATTTAAAGATAGAATTCGTCAAACTCTACATGCACAAAATATTCAAGTGTATAGACCAGCAACTGAAGAAGAATTAGGTCCAACCTCTACTGGTGGTATTTCATCTAATGGTAATAGTAGTAGTGGACAAACTGTACATCCTATATATGATAGTATGCCATATTCAGTTATTGCAAGTGAAAAGGATATTGTAATTGGAGATGGTAAACCAGTTAAAGGAAGACAATACCTATGGGGTGTTGCTGAAGTAGAAAATGATGAACATTGTGATTTCAACAAACTTCGTAACCTCTTGATCCGTACTCATATGCTTGATCTTGTACTTTCAACCGAAGAACTTCATTATGAAGCATACAGAAGTCAACAAATGGAAACTCGCCAATTTGGTGAAGGAAGAACTCATAGACTTGTTAATCCAAAATATAAAGAAGAAGAAGAAGCATTACGTAAATCATTTTCTGAACAAGTTAAAACAGCAGAAGCAAGATTCCGCACCTGGGAAGCAACCCTCATTAGAAAAAGAGATGAACTTAATAAAGATCTTGAAGATACTCATACTCAAATTCGTTCCTTAGAAGCTGAATATGAACAATTAGCAAGACAAAAAAGATAAACCCCACTTTCTAATTTTCATTTATTTTCAATCTCTTTTTATTATTACGAAATCTCTATAAAAATATATATATATATTGGATTATTTTGGCGTTTCATCTCCCCTCCGTGACCGTGCCTCCGGCAGCCGGGCTCCGCCCGTTGTTCCTCGCGTAGCGAGGAATTTATAAGTGCGTTACGTCCGTTTATCAAATAATTCGCCCTTCCTCGCTACGCGAGGAACAACGGGTCCGGGCAAAGCCCGGCCGCCGGAGGCACTGTGGGGGAGGAAAGGAAAGATAGGGAAATAAATAAAATTTTTGTATATGCAAATAGGCGAAGGGGGGGGGGGTGTTTAATTGATGAGCCATTCATCGTAATATACACATTCTTCACTGTTTACCGGTCCGTCACGTCCACAATTGTCAAAAACTGGACAACGTCCACATGGTGATTCGGTGAAACCATCAAGGGCATCGTCATTATCATCTGCTTCAAAACCTCCTCCTGCTGAAACCACACTGTGCCATGTTGCTTTGTAATAGAGTCCTCCATCTCGTCTTTCTAATCGATCATCATATACTAGAACTTCACAAAGACTTCTTATATCACCTACTCCAAGATCTACGTTTGTAACTCCGGATTCTGTAACAAATTTATGGATTTGCGTTACTGATGGATAGCCGTTATAATTTGATGGATAACTGGCTTGTTGTGGACCTTTTGTTAATGGGAAATTATCACTTTCAAATGCATATGGAAATGTCGCTTGAACTACATATCTCCAGATAACAGTAAGGAGATTTTCAACAAATTCACTATCTAATTCAGAATCTGTAAACCATGGACCTCCTGTTACTTCTACTGATGGTTGTAATGATGCTAGCATGTATATTTTTCTAGTTGGAAATTTAACTGATTTAACTGATTTAATAAACCTCTGGTTTTCTAAACTTTTCAAGCATCGTGATACAACACTTTGATGTAAATTACTTTTTAATTTAATTGTTCTTGTCCACATACCTTCCCTACCTGATGATTGAATATATCCATATACCATGGCTTCATCAGCAGACATAGTTGTATATTTCTGTGATTCTTCAAATGTAACTGCTTCAAAACATAATCCAGATATTGAATCTTGTGATAACTTAACTAAGTGATGATTTAATAACTCTTGACCATAAGTAATAAGTTGCTCTGCAGTTGGCAGTTTTGTTAATTCTAATAACTCTGGTTGAGTAAATAGAACACCAGGGCCCTTGGAGGCAATCATAGCCCGATGAATTTCAAATGCCTCATCAGATAAAGGAGGATGAGAAGCACTTGCTGTTGACATTTTGAGTTGATATTTACTCTTTTCAATTGATGAAAGGTTGTCAAGTTGATTATATGAATTTATTCTTCGAGAGCATTAGCTCTTGGTATGATATTTTTTTAAGCCGCATCGAAGGTTTGGTGGGCAACCTAATCATTCTGTAGCAGTACTTCACGGTGAAATTTGGGTTTGAATATGTTAGAAAATAGCAAGTAAGAGATAGATAAGATATATAAAGATATAATTAAGTTATTAAATTACAGTAGAAAGGAGGAACCGTCCGTTTTGGAGATGTTAATATGCAAAGTTTAATTAGGACCCTGCGTGGATCGTCGACGCAGGGTTAACTATTAACCCCATTATAACGATGCTCGTCATTTTATTTACCTCAGCTATTTTCATCTTCTCATTCACTTTTTACCAAAATTAATTAACTAATCACTTAATTACAGAGTTTACTGTTGAATTTGGTACTTAAGTTTATAATTTCCTTCGAATTATATTAAAAAAGAAGAAATGAAAGTTAAGAAACCCCGCTAAAGCAATCAAAGTACAATACGCTGATCCATGGCGCTATCGCGTGAGAATTGTTCAATTTTAGCATTATTATGGTATTTTATTATGGTATTTTATTTACAATATAAAGTTATTAACATGGCTATGATGATTCTACCCTTCACTGCCTTCTAGTACTTTTAGTTTATATACTCATACAACAATCGTTCGTAACAACATGTACAGTTGGTGTATAGTGAACAAATTGATGCACGAATTTAGCTAGACTCGAGACGATACTCAGAT
This sequence comes from Sugiyamaella americana, assembly GCA_030583405.1. NCBI lineage: Eukaryota > Fungi > Ascomycota > Dipodascomycetes > Dipodascales > Trichomonascaceae > Sugiyamaella > Sugiyamaella americana. The sequence goes on from JAJMID010000150.1 coordinate 3,653, forward strand.
GAGTTTAGGAGAGGTAAAGTCTAGAACTCAGGTAGTTGATTAATGTAATGTATAACTCAATGTATGATATTAATTGAATCTTTTGCTCTGAGGTGATTTTGTGCTATGATCTCTCTCGTACGAATGAGTATAACAGAAAAAGAAAAACAAAAGAAGATACGATCAAACATTATTCCGACCTCTGATAAGAAACGATGTGCTTGGTCTAATATCTACTTACCCATTTACGGATAAGTAAGGATTACGAAACAAAAGAAAAGATTTTGAGAAAGTGAAATGAACAAGGCGAGATTCTTAGAGAATGGTAGAGTAGTTAAAGACAGCCATGAGAGCACGAAAATGTTGCTTATCTAGCTAATTATATATACATTGCTAACATTATAAGCCATAGAATAGTTAGAAGTGGCAGTTCTTACCATATATAAATAGATTACTCTATAATTAAGCGATGCGTACCTTTTAAGATATACTAGCATAGCTAGCTTACAATTGGCAGTGTTCTAGACATATCAATGGACGAAACTATTGATGAACTAACTTTAACAGGTTAGAAGTCGGATAGAGAGAAGGATAGGAACTGGAAATCGAAGCAGGTATTGGATCACGGTGTAAAAAGCGTATGTAATCTATTTCATTTCTGATAAGCTGTATGAAATCGCGAAGGAGCGAAGCGAGCAATGGGTCTGGGCAGAGCCCAGCCGCCGGAGGCAGAAAGAGAGGAGGAGATATTTAGAGGGATAGTCTATATTAAATAAATGAAGAAAAGTCTATAATAATAAAAAAATTCTATATGCAATAATGATAATGATGATAATAATAATAATTTAAGATTTTAAATTTATTCTTCTTCAGCAAGGAGTTTTTCAGCATCAAGAGCAGCCATACAACCAGAACCAGCAGAAGTGATTGCTTGACGATATCTTTTATCTTGAACATCACCAGCTGCGAAAACACCTTTAACAGAGGTAAGAGCAGAACCAGGAATAGTTTTAACATAACCTTCTTCATCAGTTTCAAGTTGGCCTTTAACAATAGCAGTAGCTGGAACATGACCAATAGCATAGAAAAGACCATTTGCTTCAAGATCTTTAGTTTCACCAGTAACAACATTCTTAACAGTAAGATGACTAAGAAGTTTTCCATTACCTTTAGCTTCAACAGATACAGTATTGTAGAGGATTTCTACTTTTGGATGAGCAGCTAATCTTTTAGCCATGACAACAGAAGCACGAAGATGATCTTTACGTACAATAACAGTAACTTTAGAGCCATATTTAGTTAAGAATAATGCTTCTTCAGCAGCAGAATCACCACCACCAACAACAACCAAAGGTTTATTTCTGAAAATTGGAACAGCACCATCACAAACAGCACAAGCAGAAATACCAGCTTGCCAGTAGGTTTCTTCACCTGGTAAATGAAGACGTTTAGCAGAAGCACCAGTAGCTAAAATAAGAGCATCAGCAGTATGAGGAGCTTCATCTTCAGCATATTCAAGCCAGAATTTAAATGGACGTGAAGATAAATCAACTTTAGCAACAGTTTCAGTAATGATTTTAGTACCAAAACGTAAAGATTGTTCTCTCATCTTTTCCATAAGTTCAGTACCACCAATACCATCTGGGAACCCTGGGAAATTTTCAATATCAGTAGTAGTAGTAAGTTGACCACCAGCAGCAACACCATTAGCAAGCATACCTTCATAAAGAACAGGATGCATTTCTGCTCTAGCAAGGTAAACAGCAGCAGTATGAGCAGCAGGACCTGACCCAATAATGACAACACGATTATGAGACATTTTTAAAGATTCTGGGGAAGTTGAAAAATTAACTTGTTGTGAAATAGGAATTATCGAGGATAGAATTAATCGATTTGTATTTAATAATCGAAAGGGAAGTTTAGAAAACACTTTAAGAGATATTTTGAAGTTGGTTGATAATGAATAATGAAAAAAAAAAAAAAAAAAGAACCCTTTAGTCGGATATCTGTAACTCTTTATATACACGGTTTCGGATCATTTCATTATAGAAGGATTTTTTTTTTCCACACTAACTAAGATGATTATTAGGTAAGGTAACTTTGAGCGCGGAGTACGGCTTAGGATGCCGTAAAAAGAGCTAAGGAATGAACGAACGAGACGTTGGGAGTATTATTGGTAAAAAGCTTAAACGCGGCTATTAGTAACGTAATGGCGGAGTCTAGAATTGGGGTTTGCTTATAGCGCAAGATAACGTGAGAGGAGTACGGGTAGAAGTATACCGAGGGAGGTAAAGGCCGAGATGGTAGGTGCGCGTAGATAATTATTAAGTTAGATACTGTAATGAATATGGTAGTAGATGATAAGATAGTAATTCTTGTTGAATGCTATAAGAATTAGCAACAAGCAAAGGGAGGAGGTGGTAACAAATCTAATTTAATTTACAAAACAATTACAATTACAAATACAATCACAATTACAAGTACGTTACAAGTACAACTACAAACAACTACAACATATTAATTTAATAAAGTTATTCTAATCATAAAGTGCTATTAACCGTATCTTCTTGTCGAAGCACTAACTATGTTTTACCCACTCCACGCACGTTGACGTTGGAATTGATTCTCAATCATCTAGATTGTTCCGATCTTACTTTTTACTCAGAGCTATTATTGTATGTACGTAAACTATAGTTATTAGTTACCCACGGAAGCGAAACAAGGACTCCGTCCGACCTTTCTTTACGTTAGTCGTTAGTCGTTAGTCTTAACTAGCTACTATTACTTAGCTCATAGCTCATTGCTCCCTGCTAAATCGATCGGCCGCAATTATATAATCCCCCTCGGATTAGGTCTAGACCACCACATCCGGCAACAATCAAACCGCGCTGATCTTATTAATCGAGACTTAAATATCTAACGGTTAAGGTTAACTAACCCGTTTATGTCAGCCAAAAATAGGCCTTTATTAACGCAGGTTGTCTCAGGCCCATTGTAAGTAGTTAATGACAATTACGTAAAAACTTGCCTGGACCTTTTGACGATCAAATCTCAACTCCGTTTATTTCCGTTTTTACCAAATGCAGTAATTTCAATAGATGAAAATGATAACTTTAACTTGTGCGCTTATAATGTACAATCTGATAAGATAATTGTGTTTCGTTTAACGTTCTAAATAACTATAACAGTATATGTTGCCAAGGAAAAGATGAAAGTTGATTGTTGTTTATATTACCGCAGTAAGCGCACTAATAATAGAAGTTAAACTTTAGCGTAGGAGTGTAACAAGAGTACGTCACGGGCGAAACTCAAGTGTGTCATTCTAATTCAATTATATAAGGTATTCCTACAACTTCCTGGTATAGGTTATTCTTACAGCTACTTTCTATAACCTAATTCCAATCCTTTCTGATATTGCTGGGTGGTTCTAAAACAACCGTCGAACAACCAAACCATGTGATATCATCGTCAATCAACAATACATTATATATCTCAAAATAAAAGTAGCCTTATTAGTCATTGGCAGACCTTCAACACTATATTACAGTCTACAATCTCAAAATTCAATTCAATTATAATTAAAAATAATTATATCAATAATAATGTAAATATATTTACCATTCTATATTCCGGCCCATTCTTCAGAGTATGCACGATAACAGCAGATCGACCATCTGCCTGTCGATCAACCACACTACTATCACAGTAGTACAATAAACAATAAGATTAAATCACTATAGATCTATAACTATTTAATAATTAAAATGAATCCAAATGATATTTGCTCAACTAACTCACTAACTGCCGTTCTGTCGAGTATCTTTCATTAAGAGTCTAACCTTTTATAACTAGCTATCTGCAACGTAACTTTCTCATCGTCTATTAATACAAAATCGCGATATCAATTCTGATATCCACCATAGACTCCACTCCAGCTCGGATGATCTCCACTTACAACGCATCAAAGCATAACAGTATACCTATCAACAGGCAGCGGTCAATCACCTAATACTTCCAAATTATTTATATTTCTACTAGCCACTTTTATAACTATTGTTATCTTCGCTACTCAACAGATTCCTAAATGAAGAAACTTAACGTCTTGATCTTTTATTTAACTATCTGATAGTATCCTAAATTTTAGCTAACTACGAAGAAGATTTAAATAAAATTAGCAATAAGATTAACATCTTGGATACCTTATATATCGTTCTATATCGTTACGCTTAATTCTGTGAAGATTGATCTGATATTGTCATTCAGATAGCTAGTATGACTTTAAATTAATCAGATAAACATTATAAGAAAGACCATTGCGATTACGGACCGTATCGTCTGAATGAATTCAGATGTAAAGGCTATTATAATAAGGGGGAGGATACTCCTCGCGTAGCGAGGAACAACGGGTCCGGGCAGAGCCCGGCCGCCGGAGGCAAGTAGGTGGGGGGATCATGATGGCATTATAAATTTCTGTACAGGAGCACAAGTCATAAAAAGAGGATTTAATAAAATACAAAGAAGGAAGTACTCTAACCGCCGACGTCTTTCTTCAAGAAAAGATTCTCTAAATTTTGCAATTATACTTTTAGGAGGAATGTCGGGGATTTCGTTTGTATTAGATGGATAAAGGGATATTAGTTGAGTGCGAAGGCGGTCGAATTCGCTATATCTTCTACAACATGAGATGTGACCTCCACTTAGAGTTTCGATTTTTATTAACCAAGCGACATAAGCACCGGTGCGGGATTTTCCTTGAATGATATCATATCCTGTTATGTAAACATTTTTAGCCCAGATAGGATGGTCTATATCTGGAGAAGTGTTGTTGGTTGTAGTTTCATCAATTAATAGAATTGGATCTGGAGGTAGTGTTAATAATTGTTCTTCATTCGGGTCATGTGACATACTAAAAGTTAGGATGGGAAGGGGAAGGGAGAAGGAGGAGGGAGGGGAGGCAAGAACGGGATAGAGGGAGAGATGGAGAGAGAGTAAGCGAAAGAGTATTGCTAGGGGAACCAATTGGATTGAGAAGAAGGAAACTTACTTTACAATAATGAATTAAAGGGTGGATTCTCTCATACAAAGGTTAGTATTAATGTTCAAAATGTTCTTGTTATACAGAGAGGTTGCTGCTACTGCAAAGTATAAAAGTCTTTTATAAGAATATCTGTTACCCGGCATGAAGATATTCTACCAAAATGTCTACTGCTGAAGGTATAATATTCACGAAGATATCTTCAGTCTACTTACTGTACCTCTAAATCTTATTCATTCTATATCAATATCTGTATAGAAATATTTGGATAGTTGATATCCATATAACTAGGGATAAAATGTTAAGATCTCTAGGGAAAACAAGAAAGTTACCTAGTAATATTCTTGGTAATAGTCGTTTATTGAATAATGGGGTTATTAAGGGTGGGAATATATTGTCGCCACAGAATGTTGGTAGTTTGATTCTTTCTAACCTTTATTCTTCTAAACGTAATGATAATATTGACAATGAAAAGAATCAACAAAAGGGAAAGAAAAATACTCCATTATTTGAATTTTATATTGATACTAGGAAGAAACCAGATGGGAAAGGAGCGAATAAACCTAAACAACCAAATCAAGGTCCTTCACCAGAATGGAAATCATTATTAGTTGCTGTTGGTGGCACTGCATTAACAGGTATAATTCTGTTTAACCTTTTTGGCGTTGCTTTGAATGGTAAGAATATTTCTTGGGAAGAATTTCGTTCAGAATATCTCGACCGCGGATTAGTCACAAGAATTTATTTAGTAAATAAATCAAAAGCAAGAGCAGTTTTATCAACTGGAGAAGTCGTTAACTTCACAGTAGGATCAGCTGAAAGTTTTGATAGAAAATTAGATGCTGCTCAGGATAATTTGGGCATCTCATTAGATGAAAGAATTCCTATTTCATATGTTCATGAAACTAATTATACAAATGTATTATTAGGAGTTTTACCAACAGTTATTCTTATTGGTGGTATTTATTATTTAACTAAAAAGTCATTATCAGCCAGTAGTGGTGGTGGAATATTCAATGTTGGTAAAAGTACTGCTAAAAGATTTAATCAAGAAACAGATATTAAGGTAAAATTTGCAGACGTTGCAGGAGCAGATGAAGCAAAAGAAGAGATTATGGAATTTGTTAGCTTTTTAAAAGAACCTGCAAAATATGAAAAATTAGGCGCTAAGATTCCAAGAGGTGCTATTCTTTCTGGTCCACCCGGTACTGGTAAAACTCTTTTAGCAAAGGCTACTGCTGGTGAAGCAGGAGTTCCTTTTTTCTCAGTTTCTGGTTCTGAATTTGTTGAAATGTTTGTTGGTGTTGGAGCAAGTAGAGTTCGGGATTTATTTGCAACTGCTCGTAAAGAGGCACCATCAATTGTATTCATTGATGAAATTGATGCTATTGGTAGAGCAAGATCACAAGGGGGTTCATTTGGAGGCGGACATGATGAAAGAGAAGCAACCTTGAATCAAATTCTTGTTGAAATGGATGGATTTGCATCAGATGATCACGTAGTAGTTTTAGCAGGTACAAATCGACCAGATATTCTCGATAGAGCATTATTAAGACCTGGTAGATTTGATAGGCATGTAGTAGTTGATCGTCCAGATGTCTCTGGACGTAAACAAATCTATCTTGTTTATCTTAAGAAAGTCAAAACCAATCTTGATCTTGATATTTTAGGAGGTAGATTAGCAGCATTGACACCTGGATTTGCTGGTGCTGATATAGCTAATTGTGTCAATGAAGCAGCACTTATAGCAGCTCGTAAAGATAAACATCAAATTGATTTAGTTGATTTTGAACAAGCAATTGAAAGAATTTCTCATGGTTTAGAGAAAAAGTCCAAAATCTTATCAGCAGAAGAACGACGTTCAATTGCATATCATGAAGCAGGACATGCAATTTGTGGGTGGTTTTTAGAACATACTGATCCATTTCTCAAAGTAACAATTGTTCCACGAGGACAAGCATTAGGATATGCCAAATATCTACCAAATGATGTTCCATTACCAAATAATTTAGAATTATCTGATCGTATGGTAATGGCATTAGGAGGACGAGTATCGGAAGAACTTCATTTCGATTCTACCTCCTCTGGAGCTTCATCTGATTTCCAAAAGGTTACAGAAATAGCAACAAACATGGTAATGACCTGGGGTATGTCTAAAAAAGTAGGTTGGCTCAACTTTGAACAAGATGGAGAATACTATACCAAACCATTTTCCGATAAAACTGCAAAAGTAATTGACGAAGAAGTTCGTCGTATCGTTAATGAAGCCTACGAAAGATGTCGTTCATTATTAGAATCAAGAAAGAAAGAAATAGGTTTAATAGCAGAAGAACTTCTCTCAAAAGAAGTACTAAATCGTGAAGATATGATCCGACTCCTCGGAGAAAGACCATTCCCTGAAAACAATGCTGAAATGAAATATCTTAACGATGATCCAACAATTGGACCAAGAGCTATTTAAAATATATATTCATTTGTACATAAATAAATTATATCATCTACACCACCCTTCCTCCCCCCTCTGCCTCCGGCGGCCGGGCTCCGCCCGGACCCGTTATTCCTCGCTGCGCGAGGAGTTAAAGAGAGAGATAACCTCCGAGCGCAGCTCGGAGCAACGGGTTCGGGCAGAGCCCAACCGCCGGACGCAGCGAGCGTTACCCCTGGTTATTCCTCTTTAGATTGGCGCGAGGTATTGAGGGGTATAAGCCTCGTGAGGCCAAGTGGGGTAAACGGGTAATTCCGGTTGAGAAAATATTATTATGGTTCATTCGGAGAAGTAGGAAGGAGGAGGTTAAATGCGGTTAAACGGCTGTAACGGGTGAACAAAGAGAGGAGCATGTCATCGCCTTGAAATGACAAAAGTCAAAATCGAGGGTTGAAATTATTCTCTCGCACAAGACAAGCGAGGTTACGGGCAATTTCCTCGCGTAGCGAGGAACAACGGGTCCGGGCAGAGCCCGGCCGCCGGAGGCATTGTGTAGGTAGCGAGCGTTCATCTCCGATTATCCAGTTATGGGGGTGGGTAATTCCGGGTTCATTGAATCACGTAATGTTTAAGTTTAATGCCCTAACCCAATTTAACCCCACGTCGAAGGAGCGGATTTTTTTTCACTAATGCAATAGGCACATCATTAGGTCTGCATGTTTTTAGAATTTTTCAGTTTCTGCTGCAGCAGTGGATAAAATGACTAAACGGCAGAAGCAGAAGGAGAAGTAGGGAGCGAGTGAGCGAGGTCGGCAGGTGGGTAGTTGAGCGGGTGGTAGTGGGTGGGTAGACGTGAAAGTTAACTGGATATCGATCGAGATTGTGCTGTAACTGAAGGAATATTTATTTGTTATCTAATAAAATCTATATATATTTATCTATTTATTTACTTATTTATTTATTATTATTCAATATAAATTAACAATTGCTTTATTACTTAACTTTATCTATTAAAACCTCACCTCACCTCGCCTGAATTCCCTTTATATCCACCACCTTCCCTACCGTTTGTAACCGTATGTACCGTAAGTATACTCTTAACCGATAGCCATGCTGTCATATCATACCGTTGCAGGTACATATATATAAAGCCCTCGCTGAACTGTACCCCTCAATTTTTCACTTTTTTCCTTAAATTGCATTTAGAATCATACCACTGTTAACGTTGGAGTTAATTTTAAGTGATATTTTAGCATAAATCTTTTTTTATTTCTCTTTATATATTGAAATTGTCAAGAAAAATTTTCAAAAATGCTTTCAAGATCTGCTATTAAGGCTACTCTTCCAGCCAGACGTCAATTCATTCGTCTTGCTGTTGTTGCTCGTTCTAAATCTACTTGGGCTAATGTTCCACAAGGTCCTCCAGATGCTATTCTTGGTATTACTGAAGCTTTCAAGAAGGATACTTTTGATCAGAAAATCAATCTTGGTGTTGGTGCTTATCGTGATGATGCTGGTAAACCATATGTTTTACCATCTGTTCTTACTGCTGAAAAGAGTATTCTTGACAAAAGTCTTGATAAGGAATATGCAGGAATTACTGGTGTTCCAAGTTTCACTCAAGCTGCTGCTGAATTAGCTTATGGTGAATCTTCTGCTCCTCTTTTAGAAAACAGAATTGCTATTTCACAAACCATTTCTGGAACTGGTGCATTAAGATTAGGTGCTGCTTTCTTGGAAAGATTCTTACCATCTAAGGAAGTTTATTTACCAACTCCATCATGGGCTAATCATGCTGCTATTTTCAGAGATGCTGGTTTAACTCCAAAACAATATAAATATTACAATAAGGAAACTATTTCACTTGATTTTGATGGTTTAGTCTCTGATTTAGAATCAATTCCTCAAGGTTCAGCAGTTCTTCTCCATGCTTGTGCTCATAACCCAACCGGTGTTGATCCAACTCCAGAACAATGGAGAAAGATTTCTGAAATTGTTAAACATAGAAACCTTTTCCCATTCTTTGATATGGCTTATCAAGGTTTTGCATCTGGTGATATCGCTAAAGATGCCTATGCCGTTCGTTACTTTGTTGAACAAGGTCATCAAATTGCTCTTTGTCAATCTTTTGCTAAAAATATGGGTCTTTATGGTGAACGTGTTGGTGCATTTTCACTTGTTACTGAATCAACTGAAGAAAAGAATAGAGTTGATTCTCAATTAAAAATTCTCATCAGACCAATTTACTCTAATCCTCCAATTCACGGTGCTCGTATTGCTTCTGAAATTCTTACTAATGCCACTCTTAAAGCTCAATGGCTTCAAGAAGTTAAAGACATGGCTGATCGTATGATTAAAATGAGATTCCTTCTCAAACAACACCTTGAAGAACTTGGTTCCAAGAAAGATTGGTCCCATGTTACTTCACAAATCGGTATGTTCTGTTTCACCGGTTTAGCACCTGAACAAGTCGATCGTCTTGCTAAAGAATTCTCCGTTTATGGAACTCGTGATGGTCGTATTTCAATCTCTGGAATCACTTCTTCTAACGTTAAACGTCTTGCAGAAGCCATCCATGAAGTTTCTAAATAATGACTTTTAAATAGATAACGTAGTCGTTAAAATAAATGACTCTATGACTCTGTCTCCCTCTTTGCCTCCGGCGGCCGTGCTCTGCCCGGACCCGTTGTTACTCGCTACGCGAGGAATTATCGCATGGTAGCTAGTGTACTCGGTTTCTATTATTGATTATATCAAAGCTCTTTACATAAATAGATATATACAGGTAGGAGACGAGCATTTGGCGTTCAATATAACCGTTATTATAACTGCACTGGCTACTTCTAAGATGGCAAGAATTTTGCCAGTACGTCAATATTCATCACTATCGGTTTCATCTCCCGTCGCACGGAAATGGGTGGATATATTAGACATTCCTCACGAAGCGAGGAGCAACGGGCCGATCAGAGCCCGGCCGTCGGAGGCAGGCTCTCATAATAGCATATATTCAGTTTTATTTTTATCCCTTACCCTACTGTGAGAAATTTAGTATGTTCATGCTTCCCATTTCTTAATATAATACGATTCTTTTGTAAACGAGAAATTAGATTCTAATTGAGTTGGATATTTTAAGTAATTGAATAATTGGCTGTATATCATCTGTTAAGTGTGATAACAGTTACAAGAAATATCAACCAGAAGGAATAGTGATAGTGATTAAATTGTCCAAAAAGATTATCCGTAGAGATTAGTCAGTATATTCATTGGTTTAGGTCAAAGATATCAACGTATTATATTCTCTTCAGTCTAATATCATTCTTCTTGTTTATAAATCAATAACTGTCTTTAACTTATCATTTTACCACTTTCATCTCTCAGCTATTCCCCCACTTAACTCATGTTAAGTAAATTTTTAAGACCTGCTCTTAGGTCATCTTTAAAATCATCATCTCTTTCTGCTCAAATCGCATCTAATTCATTTCATGTTCTTTCCTCATCTTCTAGTGATTCATTATTAACTAGTAATAAACCAAAGAGAAATGGAGATGATTTAAGAACCACTTCATCTGCCACTTCTTCATCTGCTTCATCTTCCTCATCATCATCATCATCATCATCATCCTCCTCTTCCTCTTCTGATAATGATCCACCTTCCAATCAAACCTATAAACCTTCATTCCCATTCTCAAACCTTTCAGAACAACAATTCCAACAATGGTCTGATGAAATTCGTGAATTAGAACTTCCTGTTCAAGCTTTCTTTGCTAGACATCGTCCCCTTCTTGTTATGGATCCTGATGAGGGTAAGAATTTAGCAACCAATCAATTTGCTGATGATTCAAGAGTAGTACCTGTTTGGACACCAAAAACAAATTTATTTGAACTTCAACAATCAAGTGGTGGTCATTATGGAGAATCAGGAGCCTCCTCTTTAATTCCAATGAAAATTGCTAAACAATTAGGACCATTTCATATTGAACATGTTAATGATCCTATTACTCGCACCTTATCTTCATCAACATTAAAAAACAATTCAACTTCTAAAACTACTCCAAACAAAGTAACTGGTTGTACAGTTCTCAACCTCAAGGAAGGAGAAAAGGAAAATCCTGAAACAACAACTGTCATCTTTGCACGTACATCAACTGATGAATCTCCACTTCAAACTGTTATATCGTTTCTTAATAATAATGCTCCAGAATCATATTCAACAACTGAAATCTCTGCTTCATCATTAGCAAATTTTGGTCTCACTGGAGGAATTCTGGATCTCAATAATGATTCTGAATATTCTGCTACATCAGTCAAAAGAAAGAGAAAACTTAAAATGAATAGACATAAATATAAAAAGAGAATGAAGGCCCAACGAAGTCTTCGAAAGAGACTTGGTAAATAAACCTATCTCACCCATCTTTCCCATTTTTCTCCCTATGTACATAACAAAGCTTTCGCCTCCATCTCCCCATAATGCCTCCGGCGGCCAGGCTCTGCCCGGACCCGTTGTTCCTCGCGTATATACCGCCGGCAGTTGTTCTCTCTATGTAATTAAGATTTTCCGTTAGTTCTCGGATAAACTAGACCTGTAACCCTTATTGAGGTCAGTACTTTACCCCAGAAAAATTATGGTAAACTTCAATTATAACTTGAACGGTATAGGTTCTGTAATGACAGCTTCAACGGTCGAGATACAGCGTGGTTCATTATTTGGTATAGGGTTAAGAACTACAACCCAGGGGCCCGGCTCCATTCACGATTCCGGCGGAATCTGTGAAAGAATTCGTTCACATAGATCTGAGGGTTAGGAACTTTTGGTTGGTTAGAGATCATAAGATAACTGTAGAAGCATTTGTTTTGCATTTAACTGGTTAATCATTAGAGGATTTAGCTAGTTTAAATATTGAGAGATAATATAACGATAGTGAACTTGTTCAATAGTTAAATTATTCCATGTTATTGAAACATAGTCTTGGTATTCACGTGACCATTCATCATTGTCTTAACGCTCAGGTGTTCCTGCATAAAATTAAGCTCTAAAGTTAACGATTAGTATGATTTACTGCGTAGGTCGCCAGTCGATGCCTGATCTTCCGGGTCGTTCAGCTAATAATTACTTCAACAAGTTACAAGTTTGAGAAAATAATTCAATTTTAATCATAAGTCATAGACATTTATCCTGCCTATCTCAAAACAACGATGATAACCTTAACAGTATCTTGATAGTACAGTGTCATCATGTACCGTTGCTGAGAGGTTTGAGGGATAGGATCAGCTGCTCAACTACTTGATTAGACATGATAAGATAAGGTAATATAAGATAAGATAATAATAGTGTTTGCATATTTGTGTGTTTGTTTAGTATTCATTTATTGTTAATTGTTAATTTATAGAGAAGTATTAAGAGATACTACGATTAACTATTTAATATGTATAACAGTTATGGTAAGTGTAATTGTTTAAAAAAGATTAAGATAGCCTTAATCTTTTAATCTTTTAGATATATCACGTGATTACTCGCTCCTTCCACTTGCTTACTTCATCAACCATCAAACCCTGCATATTGCTGGTTAAATTTTCACCCTCTTTTAAGAAAACAGGACAGATAGCTTGCTAGGAATAATTGGCTGCTACAATTAACATAGCTTCACGATTATATTACCTCATGGTAATATTAATATTGTTAAAAGCTTGTTAAAGATAGAGACTGAAGTTTTTCGCAGGGTCCAAAATATAAAGCCGCAGTGAAAATTCTGGTAAATTGAACATTTATATTTTTGCTTATCTTATCTTTTAACTAAATAAATAATTTATATCTAAAAATGAAATATATTATTGAACATATGGAAGACGGATTTTCCGAATGGGTCCGCCTTGAATATCTTGCAATTGCTAATGATATTGGAGGAGATAATCTTTATCTTACATCAATATCAGAAAATACAACCGTTCCAGAAGAATTGCTTGCTGCTGGTATTCAATGGACCAAACATGATATTACTCAATTTTCAGAAATAGATTCTTCATTTACAGCAGAAAGAGTTTGTTTATTAGATCCATCAGCTAATCAAGAGCTTGTACCTGAAGATAAAGCAAAATTTGATTATTTCTTATTTGGAGGAATTCTTGGTGATCATCCACCAAGAGATAGAACAGGAGAATTAAGAAAGCATGGTTATGTTGGACGCCATCTTGGAAAAACTCAAATGACAACCGACACAGCAGTTAGAGTTACAAACATTGTACTTTCAGAACAGAGTAAGTATTACCCTACGGCGGACGCGTTATTCCTCACTACCTTAGATACCATACTAACTATTTAGAACCACTTGAAGAGATTGATTATGTTGACTTTCCAGAATTGAAATTTAATAAATACGAATCAACTGAAATGCCTTTTAGATATGTTAAGGATAAAGTTACAGGAGAACCTATTTTACCAAAGGTGAGTTATATATTATTCCTCGCTTCGCGAGGAACAACGGGTCCGGGCAGAGCCTGGCCGCCGGAGGCATTGCGCCGATCTAACGATTTTTAGGGTATGTTTGAAGTCATTAAAAGAGATTCAGAAAAGTCTTTAGATGATCTTTTATAAATATAGTCTATTATTATTTACATTATTTAGTTTGCTTGTATATAATTTGTAATACAAAATTTGCAATATCTACATTTTCAAAGTAAGATACATGACTTGCTATTGCTTGCAAGATTGAAATGTCAAGTACACCTTCTTGAAGGACGTAATCAAGTCGTCCATTAGGGTTAATTTGTTTAAGCTTTTCTTTTATTTCTTCGATTTGTTTAGAATTTAAAGAAGATTTAGTTGGTGATTGAGATTCAGATTCTGCTTCCGATTTAGATTCAGATTTAGAATGATTTTTTGCTTCTGCTTCAGCCTGTGCTTCTGCTGCTATTGCTACAGCCTTATCGCTCTCTTTTATCTGCTCCAATATATCAGATCTTGTTAAAGATGATGTAATATTATTCCACATGATTGTTGCACTTTGACTTATTTTAGAACCAAGTTCACTTAGTTCTTGAATTTGAGTTGTTAATCCACCTTTTGTATAAGGTATTGGTACAGGCTTAAGATTAGATGCTTGTGGAGACATCAATGGTTCAATTCTATAACTAATTGGATCAGAAGGGTGAAATAAATTATACATTGCTCCTATATTAAGTTCTTCAGGACGAAGTACTCTACCACCTATTAGTAGGAACAATCCTAATGGACTACCTATGGTGATAAAATTTGAAACAGGAAATTCTAGGTAAGTACTTGAAGGAGGAGATGGTGGAAGGGAGGAATGCTTTTCTGAACTACTTGTTCTAACATCAGTAGCAGATGGTTTTGGTGACAATTGTTTCTTCTCTTTTGCAACCTTTGCAGCTGCTCTTAATGCTTCATAACCAATAACACAACCTAATGAATGAGCTATAATTGAAACTTTTGGATTTTTAGCAAATACTGGATTTCTTTTACAAAATTCTCTATAAATTCTATTCAATTGATAAGTAACAATTTCCAGCATTTGCTTCTTATGTGCTGGCTCACTATAGAGTAAGAAATCGGCTACAACATCACTGAATAATGTTCTAACAGTTGGAACTCCTTCAACATTAATATTTTCGACAGTTACAAAATCCTTTTGATCAGGATGGATTTTTCTACCAAAGGTCATATCATGTCTCCATAATACAGGTAATAATTGAATACGAGATTTTGGTGATGAAGTTGATGAAGTTGAACTTGATTCTTTAGTGGTTGGTTTCTTCTCGTTACTATTAACATCTTCTTCATCTCCTGTTATTGGTGATGAAGCAGTAGAAGCTTCTTCATATTGAATTGATTTGGTTAATTTACGAAATACATTAATATCATGAACAAAATTAATTGATTCAACTTTTTGACTAAGCTTTTGTCCTATTCCATGAATACATAAAACTAAATGATCAACTGGTATATTAGATGTATGATAATTTTCTGATTCATTCTTTTCATTATAGTCATATTTTATTTGTTCTTCCATTTTTGTTTCTGAATCTGTTTGAGAGAATGGTAAAAAGA
This sequence comes from Sugiyamaella americana, assembly GCA_030583405.1. NCBI lineage: Eukaryota > Fungi > Ascomycota > Dipodascomycetes > Dipodascales > Trichomonascaceae > Sugiyamaella > Sugiyamaella americana. The sequence continues at coordinate 19,154 of JAJMID010000150.1, forward strand.
TATCTTCAATTTTGGCAATAGTATCAGATGAGGTGGAGTTTGCCATTGCCGCAGCTAAAGGTGATAAAGTTTTGGAAATTGGATCTTCGGTAAGAGATGGTTGAACTTTTCTAGATTCTAAATCTTCTTTTCTTGCTTTATAACCACGGATTATCTTCTTAGATCCCCCTAAAGAAGATCCTATAATCTTTTGCAATACACTAGTAGATAATGATTTATATCCATGTACAATTTCAGGATCATCAGAAAATTTTATAATATCAATATCATCATCCAAAGTTGAATCTAAAATATGAGTTTTATCCTTTTCGTTTTTCAATTTTTGTTCATCTTTTGCTTTAGAATTTGAAGGAGTTGGTTTATTAATCTTTTCACTTTTCTTTATATCATCTAATCTTAATAATTCTTTCTTATATAATTCTTCTAATTCTCCTGCTAATCCTTCTGGACATGGTGTTAATTTTGATCCTGAATAAAACCACGTTCCTCTTCTTACATCATACACTGGTCCATCCCAATAACAAGGCCTAAGCTCTCGTTTATCTAAATCAACTTGAAATAATCCATCCTCCTTTACTGGTACAGGATGGTGAACATTAGGACGAGGAATTGGTGTTGATAACTTAACAAATGATTGTATATCAATATCATCATCATCAGGATCTAAATCAAGTATATTAGAACTTAAACGAGAATCATCCAATCTCTTCTGCTCAGCCTTAATCCTCTGATATGCTACTTCTAACCTTTGTGAATCTTCATCTGAAAATACATCATACTGGGTAGCAACCTTAGTTGGTTTCCAATCAAAATATTCTGGTTTTGATTTTGGAATATCCGTAGCATAAAACCAAGCTACCTTGGGATCATTGGGTATACCACTACTATTAGCAAAATATCGTTTACATATATGATAATTTAATCTTGCAACCCGATGAATATTAACACCACTACCAAGCAATAAACCCATTGAGGTTTGAAAATACGGGGTAAACTGTTAATGATGAGATGAGATGATAATTTCGGCTTTATAGCGGGACAATTCGGAAATGGTAACCGATATGACGCGGTCGCGGCTATTTGAGATATGAAGAGTGGAGGTGAAGATGAGGAAGATGGAAAAATCATGAAGATTGATGAAGTGTAATATCAGGTATATTAAATATTTGTTCTTGATGGGAATATATGTGATTAGCAATATAATGTTTAAAATTTAATGTTGAAGATAATGATTTAAAAGCGCTTCAATGGTTCATTTTTGCGTCTTCTATTTCGATGCACCTGACCGTCATTAGATATGAGATCAAGATTATAATATACCTGAAGTTTAACTTAATTATATGGTTAAACGATTCGGGTCACTTAATCTTAAAGTGATTAATTAGAATAATAATGTAGAGAATAATTATATAGTAAAACTATATATAAAATTTAAGATAAAAAACAATTAATTATATAAATAGGATGGATACGCAGGTAACCACCGTATATATATGTTAAACTTAACAATCTATACGCTGTTGTAATTAGAAGAAATGGCTGCTCTCCATCATAAATTCTACAATTCCATACGGATATTGCGAAATTTGTAATTGGAGCTCAGCTCGGACTCGTTCACATATATTCTTAAGATAGAGATATGCCAAACCAGTCAAAGTCGAAAAGCGTTTAGAATATCTTGTAGTTACTTAATTGCTGAAAAATATTCTTTTTGGATCAACTTAGCATATACTTACCCTATATCTAGCTGGGAAATATTAGCAACGGCAGTTTGACATATAAACTCCAGTCATATTGGGTGAGGTAGTTGTAACATGATAATGTCATAAATGTTAATATAATATTGCTTAAGAATCAAAGACCACCAGAACTAGAGTTGAATTAAGATATAATATCTATCGCTAACTCCACTTATATACTATATAATCGTTACCGAATTAAACATCCGAGCGCAGCTCGGAACAACGGGTCCGGGCAGAGCCCGGCCGCCGGAGGCAAGAAACGGTAGTATAAAAACTTTAGTATTGATATCAGTACCCAAATAATGCAAAAAGAAAAGTAAGATAAAGAGAATAAAAAAGGAAGATATATTGGGTGTTGATAAAAAAACACAAGGAAACAGAAAATAATAAAAAAACAACTAAATTAAACGTTCATCAACAGTAATTCCTGGAACAGTTATCCTCATTCTATGACTACCTGGTAATTTAGGAATAACGCTTATAATACAAAATAAGCAATTAATGATAAACATATTAATATCGTAGTGAGTATAATGAGTTGAGATTAAAAATAAGCCAATTGGTACACCTAATAAGAACTTTTTGGCGGGGGTATACTGATCACCATCGTCAATTTGTTCCCACATGGTTAGAGTATCATAAGCACCAGCATTGAATTCAAATGGCACGCCAGTTACGTAATGAAACATGAGGTATGATCCAGTTACATAGGTGATATTTGTTAAGGTCCAAGATAATTCACTAGTTACACCAGGTATTAAGTCATAGAACAATAATAATAAAGAAATGATTACTATATGAACAACCCAAGCACCTTTATTGTTGACCCAAGAAGCATTTAAATTTGGAGAAGAAGATTGATCAGCAGTTTCTTCAACAGTTTCAGGTTGTAGATGGCCAATTATGGAAGAGGATCTCCTTCTTCTATCTTTAGGAGGATTAGGAGATAGAGACATCGTAGTAGAATGAGTTGAGAGTGTTGATTAGGAGGTAATTAGGTAGAAATGAAAAGTGAGAGAGTAGTGGGATGCTGTTATTAGAGGATTTTGAATATCCTGTAGTGTTGATGGCGTTGATGATGACGTTAATAAATTTTCAAATATTTAATGATAACTTAATAGCAACAGTAATGCTTTGTATTATTAATACCAAAATTATATTCTTAATAGTAATTTCAAATACTATAATAAAATCAATTCAGTTAAATCTTGTTAAAATTTCTAATTCACTTGCACCAAATCTAACTTCGTATATGATAGGAGAAAATATGACAATAACACTTAGAGGTATGATTTATCAGATGACTATGTCGATAATTAACAAATATTTTACTTATAAATCTATCAATTAAAAGGTTTTTGAATTCACTTGTAAAGCTCTTAATTCAAATAAAAATTGTTTGAATAAATTTCATTACCGAGAGAAAAAGAAAGTAGTTAAAAGTGTAACAGTAACGTTGGTAAAAGTGTGTATTCAAAAAAGACAACTTATGTATCTGGTGGTTTAGTTTTGGTATGATTTTTTATTGAGGAATGTAGAGGAGGGAGGAGGAGCAGGATGAGCAGGAGCAAGAGCAAGACGCTTAAATAAAAAATTACTATTAAGGATCACCAAAATCTTTGGTGGCAATTGATTCAACCGTAACGAACGTAAGGTTTTACTAGACTACTAACAATTAACTGATATTCTATTAATTAAATTAAATTATATATAGTAACAAATTGCACAATTGTCAACAGTAAGATCACGGGTTGATCGGATGTCTAGTTTAAGTCGAGGTCGATATAAACATTAGTTGGGAGGAGGAGGATATCTACCAAAGTAACAGTGGGTGGGGGGGTGTGTAGTCATCCTCGATGACTTTTTTAGGTTGCTGCTACTGTAGCTGATAGGGTTGAGAGGCGAGTTTTTCCGGGATAAGAATAAGGCTGTGCGGGTGGAGGTAGGTTTGGGGGGGGTAGGTTTGGGACTGCATGTGTTCTGTTAACGTGGGTAGGTGTGCTGGTCTGGTGGATAATCTTTGGACCGTTGAGTGTAAAGAGAGAGAATTAATCCGGGCCGTTTGTTCAGGGTTAGAGAGATAACCGCATATGACCGAGATATTTCTATAATAGAGGTAGTAGTGGTACGTAAAGGAATAATGCTATCAGAAGGATAATGAATTATCGATCTATTGATAAGATATATATATTAATATTATCTCTATATAAATAGTTAATGTTTTAAAACTTGCTAATTATTATATTTTTCTTTTATCTATTTTATATAACTTTCAAGTCAACTATTAACGCCTCTACTGCACTTACAATAATATAATTACAATAAAGAGGTTCATACGCAGATTCTGCCGAGGCCTGCGAATTGAAGTTAGCATGACCAAATGGCCAGATAAAAACTCACCAGCTGATAACCCAGAGCTCAATCATGACATAAACAACCGGTTAGAAATACGAAATACGAGCTAAACATCGAACTGTTTAAGTTAAAGTTAACAGATAAGTTAAATGTTTCGAAACTCGTTGCCAATTTCCGACGCTAACTCAATCCGCACCGGCGTTGAGTCTCCCTACGCAAGCCGTACATCTATACTTAAGAGTGTATGAAATACGGCTGGCTTGGAGACTGCCATACCTATATCTAGCTATCTTATATGATCTAAAGGCTATTTTTTACTATATATACTATTATATTAACAATTAAAATACAATAAAGTTCTGATATATAAAACAGTGTAACTTTCAAACTGAAACTTTAACCCTTCCTTCGTTCATAATCCAGGGAGTATGAGGGTTGGGAAGTTATCTCACAGTATCAACTCTTGCACGTGATCTATTTGCATACTATCATCATCCTATTTATGGCCAGAATTAAATATGGGGAAGACATAAGATGAAGTAAATAGAGAAGAAATTGGCTAATGTCACTGTTACAAGACCCAGAGTGAGTATTGAGAATAGGGAGGGTTTTCCGAACTTCGCTCGGAACAGCAGGTCCGGTATATTCTGGTTGAGGGAGGCAAATATACTAATGAATTATAGCTACGTTATTAGCCATTTAAGGGCATCTTATTTACAATCGATAAGAGATGGGGTGGGTGAAAGAGTTATTAAACCTAGCCATTTGTATATTACAAAAGGAGGTTCTAATAAATTGAATTGGGCAGCAACCACATTATTATCAATGGCAAGTGCTGGATCACCGCCAATACCAACCAGTACTTTAGGATTAGGTGGAGAATTAGAGGGTAGAAGAGAGAGGGATAGGCGGAGTGAAAAGGGGCCGAGAGAGCGAAAGAGTAAGAGAGAGAGTGGTATAAATGATGAAAGTAGGAAAATGAAAGGCATTAATAGGATATCTTCGTATAGGTTAGATGGCAAGGGAAGGAGGAGAAGAAAGGAAGATGATTTAGGGAAGGGAGATGGGAGTGAAAACGGAGGAGGAGGAGATTGGAAAGGTATCAATAAAGAAGTGAATAAGGAAGTTAATAAAGAAGCTAATAAGAATATTCAGAAGATGTTAAATGGACCAAAGAATATGCCAAGCAAATCAAATGGTTTACGTCAAATTGATCCTTTAAGTGAATTAGCAAATGATATTTCTAGTGATGATGATGATGACGACCTTTCCGATGACGATTTCGATGCTGATCTTTATGAAGATAATCAACAACTTGAAGACGAAGTTGATAATGAAGATGATGATGATGATGATGGTGATGATGATATTGACGACGATGATGATGATGATGATGATGACTATGATTATGATTATGATTACTATGATGATTACAATAGTGTTGCAAATGATAATAATGGAATCCTCAATCGAAGTCGTGATAGATTAATAAATTTCAAAAAGAAATTTAAAGATGAAGATTCAGATTTAAATCTTGACCATCCTTCTGATGATGATACTCTTACTACTGTTTATGAAAACATTAGTGATAGTGATTTATTAAGTGATTTTGGTATTCGTGAAGAGAATTCAAAACTTATTAAAGACAGAAATGATAGTAATACAAGTGGGTTGTCATCATCAGCACCACTAGATACTTTAATAACAAATCAGCAATCAATTGGAGGATTATCTGCTATGAGTCAAGAAGATGATAGTGATATTGAAGAAGATTTAAAAGATGCAGTTAGGCAAATAAAACGAAGAACTTTAGGGGGGATAATTGAAAATAATAGTACCAGTAATTCGCTTGATTTATTATTAGATAGCAAGACTTCATCACCAAAAGTAAAATCAACAAGAGTAAGAGCTACAACTGTTGGTACAACACCAGTAAGTAATTCTACAAACCAAACTTCTACTAATCCAAGAAAAATGATATTAAGACAACGATCTTTAGATGTGGGGTTAAATAACTTAGTAGGAAATTCAAAATTTATACCGACAGTTAACAATATCGGCAGTAGTGTTAGTTCAACTAGTAGAAGAATGAGTAATCCAGCACCACCAGCAAGAACATTATCATCTCGTATGCTTAATGGAAACAATCAACAACTTGAACAAGAACATAGACCGGTTGTTAGTAGACGTAATACAGATGCTAGTCTATCAACAACCAATTTAATACCAGAAATATTTCCAAGTGATGAACAACTGGCAAGACAAGAATTAAAAAGACAGGAGCAGTTAACAAAAGATCAGCTAAATCAATTAAATCCATATTTACAAAGATCGAAATCAGCATCTAATAGTTCATTAAATCTTCCAATATTACCACCACCACCTCATACTGCTAAATTATCTGCACTTATAAAAGCTAAATTATCTTCATTTGATAATCCTTTAGAACAATATATTTCTGCATCTGGAAGAAGTGAGCGTAAACCATGTCGACTTAAAATCTATATGCCATCATGTAAAGATCCTAAGGTACCATGGGAAGTAATTGTTAGAACTGATGCTAATGTTGCAAGTGCAATTGGTTTTGCTTTGTATTGCTATCAACAAACAAAACGTTTACCTCCATTACCAGAAGATTTATGTGATGCAAATAAATGGAATCTACGAATTGTAGAAGATGATGGAGAACCAGATGAAGATTTCCCAGCTTTAGATAGAACAAGAATAATATCTGCTTATTCATTTGATGAATTTGCACTTGTTGAAGCAACAGCAGAACAATCAAAAGAGAATGATAAAATTACTCCCAACACACGTAAACCTACAATGACGAAATCAGCAAATGTTTCTAGAGCTGGCTCAGTATCAAACGGTGGTATTATATCAAGATCAGGTTCAACAACATCAACAAAAGCATTAACCACTACCTCCAGCAATGTAACATCACAATCCCAATCCAATCCATCATCTTCCACCACTACTTCTCCTTCTGAGGTTGTATTGAAAATCTTTCAATTTCCATTTAATGAACTGATATCTCCTCTCTTTTGGTCAGCAACTCTTTCAATTAATACAAAGATTGATCAATTAATTGATATAGTATGTCAAGATAAATTACTCGATCCTAATAATTATATATTAAAAATAGCTGGTTCGAGAATCTTAGCAATTAATTCACTTGATTTAACATCATTACAAGGGAAATATACACTTGAACTTACACCTAAACGGATCATTACAACAGAAAATGGATATGATACAACATTACTAACTTTAATAACAAAAAGGAATCCGTCATTCTCATCTAATATCAATTCAACAGTAACAAGAAAGAGATTAGGAACTTCCTCTTCCAATACTTCAAACTCATCAAACATCTTTGCAACTCTTGATAATAGAACTTCAACATCAGCATCCCATAATCCGTCGAGTATTCTCCCCGAAGGATTCCTCAACGGATCTTCTGCAGGTTATCAAAAATATATAATTTGGAGAAGACAACCAATGTCATTTATATCACGACATGAAAGAGTGTTAGCAATTGATGGAGAATATGTACATATAATGCCGTCCGATGATAAGACTTTCTTTGATTCACCGAAAACATCATCCTTCCATATTGGCCAAATCATAAAGTGTAAACAATCAAATAAAGTTCCTATCAATTTCAAAGTAGTTGTTATGAAAACAAATGGACCGAAACGATATGATCTTGAAGCTAGTTCAGTAGCTGAATCTGCTGAAATTGTTACTAAACTTCGTGCATTATCTCAAAAGTACCGGCAAAACTAAAATATATCTATTTCAAAGTCGCCTCCTCATCTAAATGCCTCCGGCGGCCGGGCCCTGCCCGGACCCGTTACCACGCTTACGCGTGGAAATCTTATATATCTACCTTACCAATTCCGAGCGAAGCTCGGAACTACGGGTCCGGGCAGAGCCCGGCCGCCGGAGGCTATATCAGGATGTATACACGTATTATCTATTTACAAGTTCTTTTACATCAGAAATAAATTTAATCTTTTTGAATCTTGGCAAGAATTTCAGCATCACGGAAAAGTAAGAGATCTTCTTCACCAACTTTAATAGTTGATCCTCCATATGGTGGAATTAAAACACGGTCACCAGCTTGAACACTTGGGATAATACGAGCACCATCTTTATCTAAAGCACCTGGTCCAACTGAGAGAACATCAGCTTCATTGAGTTTTTCAACATTCTTCTCTGGGATAAAGATACCTGAAGCAGTTTTAGCTTCGGCTTTAGCTCTTCTGACAAGAACTCTATCTAAAAGAGGAACAATGTTTTTGAATGATTTAAGAGTAGTAGACTATCGAGTTAGTATAATCATCCTTTTAATCTCCAATTGAGGTTCGTACTTACCATTTTTTGCGACTATTTTGTTTCAGTTAAAAAAAATCTGGGGAAATTTTTCACGTTAGATTTCTTGATCAAAATGGATCCTTTATATATAGCTATTTGGTGAAGAGAACTTTCTGGATTTCCCAATTCCAGCCGCACGGCTAAAAGCGCACAAAATGTAAATATGCAGTTGGGGCCGAGCTTTGCCCGATAAAACGGGACCCTGCTCCGAGCGTAGATCGGAACAGCGGATCCAAGCAGAGCCGGGCCGCCGGAGGCAAAAGGGGGAAGAGTTAATAGCGAATATAATAATAAGTTAAATAGTAGGTTCCCAAGAACGAATAGTACTATCCCAACTTGAACTATAAAGTCTGCCTTCTTGTGCAACACAAATAGAACTAATTAAACCGCGATGCCCAATTAATTGTGATACCCAACTACTCTTTAAAATATCAAGTGAAGAACAAGAACCATCTTCTTGACCAACGACTAAAGTTCTACCTGAAGGAGTAAAACAAATTGAAGTGATTGCTGAGGAGTTCTTTTCAAGATTTACAACTGATAATTGACAATCACTTCTTAAATCAAATAATCTTATAGTGCCATCATCACCAGTAGTGATAATTGCATTACCATCAGGAAAAAATTGACCACATGTTACATCACCAGTATGATCGGAGAATGTTTGTTGACTGCGACGTTCACGAATATCCCAAATTTTAACCATTTTATCTGATGATGTTGAAGCAAAGATTTTATCATCAAAGGGATGAGGTATTACTTTATTAATTACACCTAAATGATCACCGTAACCATATTCAACAATTCTTTCTGAAGTTTCAGTATCCCAAATTCCGATTGACATATCTCCAGATGCAGTTATAGCATGGCTCTCTGATAGAAATCCTAATTCAGAAATAAATCCTCTATGACCTTTGAAAGTTGAAATTGGTAAACGAGGTTTTAAACTTAGAGATTTTTTATTTGTTCCTTCAGTTAATGGATTATCATCATTATTAACAATATAAACATCACAAGAATTTTCAAGTCCACCACATGCTAATAATCTACCAGATGGACTGAATCCAACGGATAATACAAACGAATTTTCTAAGATTAATGCATCAGTTTTATGGGATGTTTTTGAATTCCAAATAATGGCAAAATCATCTTGACCAATTGAGGCTAAATATTTACCGTTTTTTGTACTTTTCATTTGATAGATTTTACCACTATGTCCTTTGAAGGTCATTTTATTTTTATATTTAATTTTACCAAGAGCAGGAGTGGTGCCAGCTACTTGGGCTACTAATATTGTTAGTTGGAATTTTGTAAACATCTTGAGAATACTTACACGATGCATCCATAACTTTCTGTTTAATGTAGACCATTTGATGGCGAAGGGCGTCTCTTTCTCCCTTGACACTATTGATCTGAGCTATACGCTCTTCTGGTGTTGTAGCTGGGATAAAGCCATTATTAGGATATATATTATTATTTCTTGACGGTGATGAATTACCTATAGAAGCTCCTTCAATAGAGCGTTGAGTTGATAACATTTGTAAAGTTAAAAGTGAAGTTAAAAGTAAAGATCAAAGTAAATAAAGTGAAAGGTAAAGAAGAAGAAAAAAAGGAGATTCTATCCCTTGAAATCTGGAGCCGTACATTACATGAGGGGTAACGGTTATAATGACGTTAAAATGGGTGATAATTTTGGTGATGTATTTGAGGCATGTTTTGTGGCATCACCAAAAAAATGGTTATATGTAGAAGTGCCGTTCTCCCAACAAAATTACCCCTTTTTGATCATACTCTCGTTTATAAAATATGGCTATAATTTACATACAAAAATATATATAGATATATAGATATATAGCTAATAGATGTACCGTTGTATCTATTATAAGAGCGGATTTAATTAAGATAACGTTATCTTTTGCATATGCAGGTAGTGTTGATCAGGGACAATCTTAACGTGCGATCAACGTTAAGATTGTCCCTGATCAACGCTACCAAAAATATAAATCTTTAAAAAGATATATAATAATAAGAATAGATATTAGCAGCTATTACTCAATTGAAATTTAACCAGCACTTCACTAAATCTGGCGAAATCCTTACTGAATAAATATTCGCTAATAAGCTGCGCTTATCTTTAAAGAATGCAATAATTATTGAATAGCATCCGCGCGAAAGTTCACTCCAACAATTCTAAACAATCAAATATCTTTCAATGAAATATATAAAGTATATAATAGACTTTATCTATTGTAATTTATAACACTTGAATACTATTATTAATTTCTTCTATTTATTAGTGAAATACTAAGAACCATTTTTAGGATAATCACTGACCCTAACCCTATGGTAAGTAAATCGCGTTTGGCGTTTTATTCAAGATTCAATTCAATTCAATGGACGACGTGATTACTTCATTAACATGCCGAGACCAACTAAACGTGCCAGAGGCGCGATAATAGAAGATCAAAGTAGCAGCGATGAACAAACTAATCCATCAGTAGCTGCTCAATTATCTGAAGATGAAGAAGTTAAATATTCCTCAAAAGAACCCTCACCTGAACCAATATCCCCGCCATCTGATCTTACCTTTCTCTATGATGAACCAACGTTAAGACCATTGAAGACTTATGAATTATCTAATCCTCTCCGATCACATATCACTGAAACTCAGAAATTATTAAAAGAAACTGCAGTTATTTTTGAAAACATTCGCGTTTTATACTCCAACGACGAAGATAAAAATATTTCTGAAGAACTAATTGAAACTATTGAACCAAATAAAGAGCAAGAAGAAAAGTATTCAAAATATATTCAAGGACTTGATTCCATATTTAAAACAACTTTAGATGTTTCATTAAAATCTCAATTACTAAAATCATCAGTTGCTAGTACTCTCGACTACGGTAGACAATATGCATTAGGTAATAATGTAAATATTGATATTGAAAATATTGATGAAATGACTCAAGCAAAACCATTACATGAAATATTAAAAGAAAAGTATCAAGATTTAGTAAATCAAAGTCAGCAATTACCACAAGCAGAGAAATTATCAGAATCCTATTTATCACAACCATATTCGCAATTCCGTAAATCAATTTTTGAAGTAAATCATGCAGATGAAGAAATGCCTCCTATTGAGACATATTATGATGATCGTAATAGTGATGATGAAGATTTAGTTGAATCAAGAGCTGTTGTATCATACAAATGCCCATTAACAAAGCAATATTTTGTGCACCCTGTAACAAGTACAAAGTGTGGACATAGTTTTTCAAAAGCAGCAATTATGGAAGTAATTGAGATAAATCATGGCTTAGTTAAATGCCCTGTATCAGCATGTAAATACCAATGCATGAGATCATATTTTAAAGATGATCCAGATTTAGCAGCAAAAGCCAATGCACGTAAAGAAAGAGAATTGAAGCAAGCGCAGCGTAGAAATGATAATTTAGAAACGTTGTAGCGGTTATTATTTATTAAAAATAGTCTTTAGGAGTGTATGTATAAATTAATAAATAATATGTCCTAAAGTAAAGTATGTATTAGTTATGTAAGAGTATAAGAATGGTGAGAGAAGGGGTATAATCATGGATGAAGAGAATAAAAATGTTAGAGCAAGAAATAAGCAGATTAAGGTTTATAAGGAGATAAGAAACGAACTAAGAATGAGAGCTAAAAGTGATTGCGGTCTCGATTTGTTCAAGATACAGAAGCAGTAACGAACTTCAGCATAATTATCTATGAGAACAGAAGAATTTCCATTACTTAATATCCTTAAAATGGAGCAAGGTCAGTACTGAACTGGCACAGCTTGGATCAGGATGTATAAATATTGGTGAATTCTATCTAAGGTATTCAACATAATCCATATAATTGTGGTAGGAGATAATATATTATGCAAGAAAGAAACGTGAAGAATATAGAGGTATGCTAAGAGGAGCATCAATAATATAGAGGTATTTTAAGAAAAGTATCCTGGATTAGAACTTAGTAATTTAAATGGTAAAGAACCTGTATTGCATTTCATGTTACGCTATGGTTAAATATGGAGGAGAGAAAAGAAGATGATGTAGCTTTACAATCCTATTGAATATAATAATTAAATTCACTGAACAAGTAAAATTTTACTCACTTCCTAGGGATGTCACTGTTGGAACTCGATCAAGAGTGATGACAGTGAAAAAATATATAAAACATCTACACCAATAAAAGAAAAAGGTTAATTGTATGTTGTTATACTTAGTTGCTTGTACGATTGTATATGTAAATGTATATTATTATATAAAAGTGGATAAATATACATATATGTGGGAAAAATTAATTAACCATATATATTTAAATATATATACATGCATATTAATTTTGCAGTTTAATGAACACAATCAACATAATTCAAAGATACCATATGTGATCAATTACCGACTTGGATTTAGCTTTCTCTTCTGATCCCTTGAAATGAAAGTCGGTAATTATTTTTTTTCTTTAGAGTGTATTTATTACTATATATATATATATATATTACAAGAATACAGATATATACTCGGTACTAAGGAGATCTGCTTATTACAATTGAACAACTATTGAATAACTATTCTCCCTATTCTAGTAGATGATAACATAATGCCTAGTACTCTAAGTAATAGAATTGAGTTAAGGGAAATTTCCCGGATTAGGCAAGAAACCCTAACATTGATCAATGTCTTTTCTATTTGTGAAAAACCTTAATTTCATGTAACGGTATCATAGGATCATAAGCATAAGAGTAGAATACATTATACATAGCCGCTATCGCGCTACACATTTAACCGCCATTAAATAATATATAAAGAGTACATCTCCCTAAATAGAAGTAAGCTCCTCAGGTTTGGATATTAAACCTTTATCCTTATTAACATCCTTTCTATTTAGGTAAGTCTATAAATTAATAA
>JAJMID010000151.1:0-31750 GCA_030583405.1 Sugiyamaella americana
CCACCACCACCACCACCACCTCCAGCTCCTGAACCAGAACCGGAACCTTACTGTCCACCAGAACCAGAACCTGAGCCAGCTCCTGCACCACCACCACCACCACCACCTCCTCCTCCTCCTCCTCCACCTCCACCAGCTCCTGAACCAGAACCTTATTGCCCTCCAGAGGTTGCACCGGCACCAGCTCCAGAACCTTACTGCGCTCCACCACCACCATGTAGCGAAGTTGAAGAAGAAGAAGATGATACCATTGTCACTCTTTAAACGTTAAACTGAAAAAAATATTATCAAAATTCCCCATTCTTGTCTTTCATTATAGTTCTTATATATATAGGTTTTCCTTGTCGAAATAAAGTAAATTTTAATTTTATAATTCTCGCTAAACTCCCCCCTGATGGACAATGCATGCATATACTTTGCATAAAAAAGTTAACGTTAGCTGACAGATAAACGTTTAAAACCGTTTGAGCGCGCTAGCTTTGCATGGAAGGATTAACTAACCAGAGTGTTTCAGGATAAACTTTAGGATTAAGTTGGTTTCCGGCAATGTTCGGAACATCTATATATTACATAATTTGATCAATGAAGGTAATTGCCATTAATATTTATATCTACTATATAACAATACATAGATAAAGAGTGCCGCGTGAAGTGCGGCCAAAAAATCCAACCTCGGTGTAGCACGTTCTTTCGTATAACATGAATTTTTATCATCACAATTCCTTTCTACATCCTTTCTACATCCTTAATACACAATGGCATCTCTACTGAAAACGATAATTCTATTCTTAATATTCATTAATGCCAAGTCCTTGCCATTTGCATTTCACTCGCGTTTCTTTTACTATATGTTGAAACACTTTTATGTTCAACGTAGAATAAAACCAAAATCTGTATTTGAAACAAGAGAATATGTTACTCACACGCCATTGATGGAAATTGATTTTAATTTACATAAATCAAACTCTACATATTTCTCTGACCTTGATATGGCGAGAACAGATTTAATGATGCATGTTTTCAAAGACTATTTCCTGTATTATAAAGATGGTGAAGTAAAATCAGATGGAACATGGCCATATAGTCCATTAGGTGGGGTAGTTTCAGTATTTCGTAGAGAGATTAAACCATATCAAAGATATACAATTAAGTCAAGAATCCTTGGATGGGATGATAAATGGATATTTGTAATTTCAAGATTTGAAACAGGAAAGAAGCTAAATGCTATTGCATTATCTAAATACGTATTTAAATTAAAGCGTAAAACAGTTTTTCCTGAAGAAGTTTTGAAATTTTGTGGACTCCATAATGAAGAAACGTTATCTAAAGGAAGAATGGGATTTGATAAAGCTGAACATTTTCTTCATTTAGAGAATTTAGAACATGAAACAATGTAGATTAAGAAAACTGATATAGATATAGAATAACATACTAATTTAAATTTTGTTATACGGGTTTGCGCCAGGCTTCATAAAATCGCGAGCAAATCTCGGAGCAAACGGGTCCGGGCAGAGCCCGGCCGCCGGAGGCACGAAAATAGAAGGAGATAAAATTTAAAAGACTCTTTATTAGATGTCAATATTTGTATGTATAAGAACTAGAAACAAAAAAAACAATTCCTTGTCAACGATTATTCGGACAAACGATTGCCAGGATTGGAAGGTGGAACTCCGATATTATTCATGTTTCTAAACATCTTAATACCATTAGTACCTTCAAGAAACTGACAAGCACGAGCAACAGTATACAAAGAAGTTATGAAGTTGGAATCATCTTTAACATAATGATTACCCATAACTTTCTTAATTGCTTCGGTACCTTTACGTCCGTTATAGAATGGAATACGAGAGACAAAGTGGTGGAGAACGTGAGTTTCAATGATATCATGGAAGATATGTTTACCGATAAAACCAAAGTCACGATCAATAGTAGCACTAGCACCACGAGCAAAGTTCCATTCTTCAGCATCATAATGTGGTAATCTTGGATCAGTATGTTGAAGATAAGTAATATGAACAAGCCAGTGATGAACCCACATCCATGGGAAAACGTACATAAGAAGAACAGTTGTATAACCCCACTTTTGAGCAGAATAGTAAAGACCACCAAGAGTTAAAGCAATACCAATATCAGAAAGAATAACATCATTAAAGTCTTTTTTATCGAAAATTGGTGAAGATGGAACGTAATGATTGATTACAAACTTAGAACGATTAGGGTATTTTTGTCCAGTAACATTGGTAGTCAAGTATAATACCCAACCAAAGATTTGTTGAAGAAGCAAGTGGTATAAGGTAACAATTGGAGTCTCTTCAGCATATTCTTTAATACCACGAACAGACAAGAAGGTATCTCTATCTTTTGGAACAAAAACCATGTCACGAGTTAAATGTCCAGTAGCTTTATGATGTTTAGAATGTGAGATTCTCCAGGAATGGTAAGGAACAAGTAAGAAAGAATGAAGAAGCCAACCAACGGTATTGTTAACAGCTCTAGAATCAGAGAAAGCACCATGACCACATTCATGAGCTAAAATCCACCAACCAGTACCAAATAAACCTTGAACAATGGAATAAGCAGTCCATGCAAGAACACGAACGGATAACCAAGGAATTAAATGGATATAAGAAATAGCAAGATAAGCAAAGAATCCAAGGAAAATACCATCTCTTAAAACGTAACCTAAAGAACGAGGAGTTGAACGTTTATAACATTCTGGAGGAATAGCGTCGAGGATTTCCTTAATAGTATATTGAGGAGCGATAAATTCCTCACCATAAGTATTGAGAGCTTTCTTAAAAGAAGGCTTTTGTGGTTGGTGAGAAGATGGTCTTCTTTGAGTAACAGTACTAACTGAAGACATTGTTAAAGGTAGTTTAAAAAAAAAAATTTAACAAAATTTATATTTTTTTACTATGTAAGTTTTTTATATGTGGAAATTAGTTATTTATATAAGCTAAGATTTTTTTTTTTTTGGTTGTTTGGAGTAACTACATATTATACATACATTTATGTCTTGGATTTAACAATAACAATTTACATTAGTCTGGTTGGAGGAGGTT
The DNA here is from genome assembly GCA_030583405.1 of Sugiyamaella americana. NCBI lineage: Eukaryota > Fungi > Ascomycota > Dipodascomycetes > Dipodascales > Trichomonascaceae > Sugiyamaella > Sugiyamaella americana. Next base: position 3,063 of record JAJMID010000151.1, read on the forward strand.
TTAATCGGGACCCATATAACGCTGGCTATGTTCGGAGAGAGATAATTTAGTGTTTTAATTTTCCGGGTGGGAGCGACATTTCTTTTTTCCAAACAAATTTTTTTTTTAAGTGACTTTTTTCTGCCAAGGTGGGTTATGATAATCAAATGAATTCAGTCCGAGGCGCGGTATTTTGATAAAGAGTAGAAACGTTGTTATGGGTAACAACCGTTAGAAGACATAAATTGAGGTAGTTTGAGCTAGTTCAGGATTAAATATGTTCCCGTTGGACCCATTGATTAGAGAGAGATTCCAAATTGAAACGGAAACAACGGTAGGGGGATGGATTAGGAAGACAAACGATGAGATTAGTTTATGATTTCTAGTTAGTATTACGTAGTTAACTTTATGATAAGTTAAGTGGTGGTGGTGTGGGTGCTGGTACCGCATATCGTCGTCACTTAACGTGGATAAGGGTGAAATCGAAGAAAAATAAGAATTTGGAAGTATTGGCAGGAGAATATATAATAATAATCAGGTGATATAGATTGTAAGATCCATTACAATAGTTTAAAATTATACGAGATGTACGAGATGGTGAAGGATAGAAGTTATATAGTTTTGAGTTAATTATATAAAAACGTTTGAGAAAACACTAAACTTCTCACTATAAGGTATTAGCCGAAAACCGGCTGAGCGATCAACGGTAAGTTAGGGAAGTAAGTAAAGATGATGGTGATAAAGGAGGAATTGCATTAGAGAGCATGTATATATAGATATATAGTTATTTGAAATGTCTAATATTTTAATATGAAATACTAGACAGCTTATAGTATACTTTAGTACAAATTAAATTTACCATTCCCTTTGTTACTATCATGATAGATTTGCACGTGAAAAATAACATAAATTATCAGATCGAGGACGCATTTCCATTTACCGTTAGAGTGCGGGAAAAACTCTTCAACGGTTTCTCTCATTTTATTTCTTTAAACAGTACACTGTATGCAGCTCATCAAGTATAACCGCATATCAGCGAATGCCAATCATTAAGGGTCCCACGGAGAATATGCCAGATTACACGTGGGGGTTAAGAATTTACAACTGCTGGTGTGCCCCGGGTATTGGTGGATTGAGCAACAGGGGTAACATAGCATATAATTAGATATAATTAGATATTTTAATTTGCTCAAAAACTACTGGACAAGAATTAATAAAACTTCTTGACTATATAACCTTACTGTAACTTTAACCAATTTACGAACATTCTCCTCGGGCCGGCTATCTACAGATAATGATGCGGCTAGTTGGTTAAAAGGAACTTTGCAGTTACTTACTCCCTCTTTACAGTATCTTTCTAGGTTGGGTTCAACAATTTTGATTGTTGGGAGAAATAGAAGCAGATCAAGGGGGTGATACAAACGGAGGAAGGGATTGAAATATTAAAGGCACGCGGAACAGATATTCTTATCACAATTGTATAAGAAACAATCAACGTGGGGGTAATAAGCATCGTCATTTTACATAACTATTAAACGATCCCTTTGCTTCCGGCGGCCGGACTCCGTCCGGACCTGTTGTTCCTCGCCTCGTGAGGATACTTCGTCCCGAAGTCTTAATGTCAATTCTTCATGTATATATATATGTACGAGGTTAATACTATCTTAACACAATATATATTCTTATAAAGGAAAAGGGTGTCCTCTCTTAGCTATAAACAATTCTTCCTTTAAACAAGCAATTGGCCATCTCAATACACACTGGTTACTTCCCCTCCTTGACTACCGTCAACACCTTCCTCAGATTAAATTATGATCTGCGACGAGCTCTATTAAGTATCGCTTCTCATATATATTTTCTCGCTATAACTACTACTTTGTACTAATACATTTTACAATAGAATTGAACCTTCAGATCCTGTTAATTGCTTCCGCACGAAAGCAGAAAAACTAACAACTAGAGAGTGGTGAGTGATAAAAGCAACAATAGCTAAGCGCGTCTGTTACCACCCATAAATTCCTCGCTACGCGAGGAACAACGGGTCCGGGCAGAGCCCGGCCGCCGGAGGCATCGTAGATGTTGATGGTATAAGATGATATAATAAATAAATACATAATCTTCAATTTGAGATTGAAAATAATTCAGATGATCTTTGTTTTGCACTGTCAAGTACAGATTGGATATGCTCTCTTGTGATTTGAACACCTTTATCTCTACCGGATATATTACTTGATGTTACAGCTATGGTTAAGCCGGTCAATAAGCCATCAGGATTAGTGACAACATTAATTCTACTTTTTAAACACGCTTCTTCAGTTTCACCTTCTAAATCAGCTACGATAACCGTTTTATTTTCTTTATGAACTTCGCCAACTCCATAAGTTGAACTAAATTGATCAATAAGAGAAGATTTTGAAGATATTTTTAACGGAATTAAAGTGGATTTATCACCAATAACTTGCTTTGTGTCGGGATCAACAGATAGTTTTGGGATTTTGGTTTTATTTAATGCAGAAATAATAGCAGTCCAAACCGCATCAAAACATGGACCAGTTCTACTTAATACTTGAACTTTGGCACTTAGAACCAACCATTTGGTTCGTTCCTCTCCAGGGATTACAAAATTAGAAGGATCAATTAAATCACTATTATTTAATAATTGGAAAATTCTTTGTGAAGTAACCATTTCTTCCTGAGTAGGAGGAGCATTACGGCTACCACGGATAATTTCAACATTTGGATAAATACCATATTTTTCTGGTTGTTCAGTAACTCCACCAGTAATACTACAAACCACGGTAGTACCACCAACACTTATAACAGAAGATCCTAAAGTGCCAGATAATAAACTATTTGAAGCCTGGACAACAATTGATCTAAATTCATTAAACGTCCTTAATCCAGACGGACGAAGACCAAGTTCAAGATGTCTTTGTAGATAAATATCTGGTTCTAATCTTGCAAATACATCTGGGGGGAAAGATAAAGGAGAATTAGACTGAACATCTATAGGATTATTATTATCTATATCCATTATGAAAAGAAATGAAAGATAGATGAGACGGAGGATAAATATTAGAGATGAGATGAACGAGGAAGTTCAGTTTACAGAATGAAAGGAAGATCATTAGAAATTTCAGATGTTAGGGTTAAAATATTCAAGTTAATATAAATGAGGCAGAGATGCGGCTTTAACATTGAGCATGCCCGTTAATTTTTCAACTTCACGAGCAGAGAGAGATATACATACAAATCAAATAATTTATAAACAAAATGTCAGGATTTACATCAATTTTCGGTAGTTCAGGAACATCTAAAGATTCAGGAAGTGGATTAGCAACATCTACCTCATCCGTCAATGGGGCTGAGATTAAGAAGAAGCTTCAACAACAAATTAGTCAAGAATTAGCAATTGCCAATGCCACTGAATTAGTTAATGTAAGTGAGAGGATGTAATAGTAGAGTATACCACGCTAGACATACTAACAGAGTAGAAAATCACAGAAAATTGTTTTGAAAAATGCATTCCAACTCCAGGATCAGTTCTTACCAGCGGAGAAAACGAGTGTACAAAACAATGTATGGAGAAATATATGTATGCTTGGAATGTAATTTCCAAGAATTACATATCAAGAATCCAACAAGCAGGATCAAATGGTATTTAAATGGTCAACCAGTATATAAATTGTAAATAGATTTTAAATATGAACTTAGCGAGCACAACGGGTCCGGGCAGAGCCCGGCCGCCGGAGGCAAAATGCAGGGAAAACCAAGATGCATAAAAGCCGCAATCAATGATATTAAAAAGTGGAGAAGAGACGAAAAAGCGGAAGGAAGTAAACAAACAAACAACGAAAATGACAACCAATATAATTGTATTTGGATCAATTAATTATGATTTAGTAACAACTACTAAACGAATTCCATCACATGGAGAAACAATTCATGCATCAAGTTTTAAGACCTTTCATGGAGGAAAAGGAGCTAATCAAGCAAGAGCAGTAAGAAGATTATCCAATGATAATATTGAAGTTAAAATGATAGGAAGAATAGGTAATGATGTATTTGGCAAAGAATTATTAGAAGGACTAAAAGAAGAAAGGATTGATATCTCATTAATTAAAACCTTAGATAATATTCCAACAGGAGTAGCAACAATTATAGTAGATGAAACAATTGGAGAAAATAGAATATTGGTATATTCAGGAGCAAATGGAACATTCAATAATGAAGAAGATAACAATGAAATTTGGAACGAAATAAGAAAAGCTGATTATTTGGTTTTACAAAATGAAATTCCAATCTCAGTTGTATTTAAAGCAATAGAAATAGCACATGAATCAAAAGTAACAGTTGTTTATAATCCATCACCAATGGTTGAAATACCAAGTAACATTCTTTCCAAAGTCAATCTTCTTGTGCTTAATTCAACAGAAGCAGATTCAATTCTATCAACCATCAATAACAATCATCCAAAAATCGATGATAATCCAAATATAGCAAACGAAGCATTAATTCAATTACAATCTCAATATCCATCAGCAAATATTCTCATTACATTAGGAGCAAATGGATGTGTTTTTGTAACCCCAACAACCTCACAAACCAAATCTCAAAAAGGAATATTCGCAGCAACCAAAGTAGAAAAAGTAATTGATACAACAGGAGCTGGAGACACCTTCCTCGGAGCATTCATTTCCATCTGGAGTACAAATCCCACCAACTGGGAAACAATCACCAAAGCAATCAACTTCGCATCTCGTGCTTCAGCACTTGCTGTAACTCGCCCCGGTGCTGCTGCTGGTATCCCATATCTAACCGAACTATAAACCTCCCCCCTCCCCCTCCACCATGCCTCCGGCGGCCGAGCTCTGCCCCGACCCGTTGTTCCTCGCTACGCGAGGAAGAATATAAAAAGATAAATATATATAATTGTATGATATACCTATGAGAAACTCCTCGCGTAGCGAGGAAGAACGGGTCCGGGCAGAGCCCGGCCGCCGGAGGCATGGTGAGGGGGAGGAGGTGTGCGTAATAAATAAGATTTAATTTGTAAGTTCTTCAGGAGTACTAATAGAATTTGCATCATACATATCATCATCGTCATCATCATTGTCTGCTTCTTCTTCTTCTTCTTCTTCTTCATCATTGCTAATATTCATTAAGTTATTGTTATTATTATCATTACTATTATGAATTAAACTACTACCACTACTACTTAATTCATCTTCATCTTGATTAATTCCAAATTCATGACCAACCCGTGTTCCAGTTGTAAAGATTGATGGTCCAGTAGCTAAATTCCATGGACTTGGTGAAACATCACTAGAGGTTCCGAGTGTTCTGCCTTCTCCATAAAATCTTTCTCCACTTACAAGTGGTAATTGGTTACTACTAGTTTCGCTATCATTGTAGCTATCGTTGTTACGATAAGACCAGTTACTACTACGTCCAGAACTCCCAAACCTCCCACTATACAATTCTTTATTAGGTGGTGGATTTTCTAATACACCTCTTGCTGCTTTAACTATTCTTTCCATTTCTTCGCCCCCTAATGGTTTGGTTGTTCTACGTCGATAGAATAAAAGATATGCTGCCCCTGTAATGGCCTTTTCTGGATCGGCTATTCTAACACTGGAATCGTCAAAATAATACCATTTATTATCAACATAATTCTTTGCATATGCTGTATAATGTCCTCCTCCAAGTCCTCCATAGTGATTATCAACTGCGATCAAATCGTATATTAACTCTCCTTCTTTATAATTCTCCTTATCTGCTACTCTATCAGACATATCTAATCCTTCAATTGGAAAATTCACTACATAGGAGATTTTATCTCTAAAACTACGGAAACTTGAAAATCGTTTTAAGTGAATGGTGAAAATATCTGGTACTCTCCATAAATCAATTGTTTTGGTTGCTTGTCTTAAACATTTACATTTAGAACAGTACCATAAATCATCTTGTCCTAGGACTTCTGTTTTTGAAAATAAATCTAAACATTCTCCTAAATCAATTATTGTTTGTTTTTGACTTTCTTTCTTGATTCGAATTTCTTCTGCCTCTTTATTTGGAATTCTAACTGGTTCCCAATCTTCAATTAGATTATCATGCCAATCACAAACAATCATTTCTCCAGGGAGGATAAGCTGTGGAGTTTCTGCTGTTGTACTCTCTTGTTCCATCATCGATTCTTCATAACTTGGAATAATATCATCATCAGTTAAAGGCAGTAAATTTTTATCCATATCACTATCAGAAGTTTCATCTTGATTGAGAGTTGGTGTAGTAATGTTATTATTATAAGAGAATGAAGTTTGTAATGGTAATTTTTCAATTTTACGTGATGAGAGTGGTTTACTATTTCTTAAATAAGATGGATAAATCCCCTGTCTTCTTCTAGTATGTTCTATAAAGTGGGTAATAAAGTTATTATTTTCAGATGGTTGAGGTTGCTCTTCTAATTTATCTTCTACTATTTCTTGAAGTTGTTCTTGAAGCTGCTCTTCTTCTACCTTCGATTCTACCTGCAGTTCCACTTGCTCAACTTTAGTTTGTACTTCATAATCATTTTTAACTTCAACATCTGCTCCATTCTTTCTCATATTAATATCTTCATCACCTTCTTCTTCATCTACTACTTCATCCACTACTTCCTCTTCCTCTTCATCTACTACTCCCTCTTCATTTACTTCATCTACTACCTCCTCTACTTCCTCTACTTCGCCTCTTAATCCCTTATACTTATCACTCAACTTCTTCTCTATAATCTCCTCATTTTCTGCTTCAGTACTTGTTAATGTTATAAAAAAAGGAATACCAAAAAACCTTCCTCCTCCATCTGAAGTACCTGGCGGCTTACGAGCATCAACTCGAACTACTCTATTTGTACGATTATAAACGGGTACAAGAAATGCATCTTCTCTATCTTCCACATCCCCATTCCATGGTCTATCTAATTCATACATAACTGAAATATCATTGGGTTGAATTTTCAACGAAACAATATCTCTATCTTCATAGTCACAATGAAATCGATAATTATAAACTTCAACACAATGTAATCTATCAGCCCCACCATTCTTTGTCATATTCAATCGTTTAACAATATATTCCTTCAATTGGCGAACAGTTGAATGAGCATCCATTGCTACTTCATAAACAATTGGTCTTCCTTCAAGAGGAACTATAATAATATCTTTAATCCATAAATTATCACTTGGTAATGGTAATGTTAAATCCATAAATGGATCAAATGTAACTGAAACTCTTTGACAATCTGGGCATACTAAAACTGATCGATAAAGTCCTGCAAATAAATCTAAAATAATAGAATCATTTCTCTTCTTGTGCAATTCCCAACATTCATTTGCTAATTCTCGAATTGCTTCTGGATCGTTCACTTTATCTTCTGCTAATTCTGGCTTTTCTGTAGCTGGTTTCTTCTTAATCTTATTTAAATCTTCATGAAGGGCATCTAATAAAAATGCTACAAATTCTTGTGAATCTTGTTGAGAATATCCTGCAAATGCACTTGAATATCTTCCTATTGTCATTTTGAAATCTCTTGGTCCATAGCTAACTTGATTGGATAACAGAATATTTTCTAATAAGGAATAAAATGCTGTTGCTACTGCTCCTCCATATCCTATGGGATTATCTTTATTGATATCTCTTCTATAAGCACCCGCTGCGCTTGTTAGTCCTTTTCTTCTGCCTCCGGCGGCCGGGCGCTGCCCGGACCCGTTGTTCTGAGCAAGGATAATTTTTTCACTTACTTAAGAAATATGCTGATAATTCTTCTACGTGCATTAAACATTGTAATGCTGAATTCATATAACATGTATTGCCGAGATTATTTAATCCTGTCGTTCCTTTTACTTTATCCGGTTGTATTGATATCCATCCAGAAAATGATTTTTGTTCTACTATAAATGAAACGGAATTGTCATATTGAATCATTGAATAGAGTTGGGTTTTTTCTGGTTTCTCCATTAATTTCACTTTTAATGATCGAAATTCTTGAATTGATAAGCTGCTTGTAATTGATGAAGATGAGATATCGCTAGTTACTTGCCATATTCTTATGTTTTCTCCTCCTAAATCATCTATAATATCTTGTACTGTAGCATTGCTTGAATAGTTTTTAGTTACTTTGGTCTTAAATGTATCGTTCAATGTTAATGGAATTAAATGAATACATGGTTCATTGAATTCAACTTCTAATTTACTATACACTTCTACTACTCTACGGGTTACTACTGGCCCAATGTTTGAATACCATTGTACAAGTTGATTCCATGTTGGTTCTGATACTGTTACTACTAATGATTCTTCAATCTTATTATCAAGCTTATTTTGGGTGACAATTGGCTGAATTGGTGGCCTCATTGGAAGAGGAGGGGGCAATTCGTTTAGTTCAGTTGTAAAATGGGTTGGATTATGTCGATGTTCTCGTTGATGTTGATGTTGATGACGAAGGTGTTCCCTTTTACCCTCCCGTTCTTCTTCTTGCTGTTGATGTTGCTGTTGCTTCTTATTCTGACGTTGAACTTGTCGTTTTACTTGCTTCTGTACTATCTCCTCCTCTTCTTGTCGACTACCTCCTCTATTACCTCCTCCTTCACTGGATTCTTCTCCTAAAATTTCACTTCTAAGTACATCGAGATTTGCTTGATCTCCAGCATTACTGGGAATAAATCTATGATTTTTATTTTGATTATTGAAATCGGATTCTGAATCTGATAACTTATTGTTAATATATGGTGTGGCTGTCATTCGACCTCCGTAATCATCGCTATCACTAGCAGTAAAGTAATCTCTATCACTATCAACATCTTCCTCCATAGAGGTGAAAGTAGTTGGTTTTGGGAATAAAAATGACGTTGAATCTAAAGGACCAGGTTGATTTTCATATGGATCTAAAAAGTTTTCATACCATTCTTTATCAATAAGATAACGAATTTGATCAAGTTCAATTGGATTGTCCTTTTCTAATTGCTTAATAATATCATGTTGTTCTGATAAAGGAGGTGGTTGAGGAAGAGAATCTTCAATTAGTATAGAGCGATCATTAGATGAAGAATTTACTTCATTATTTTCTACAGTATTATCATGTAATGATTTAATTGATGAATTTGAATCTGCAACTCCTCCTCCTGTTCCTTCTCCTACATCTGCCTCATCTTCCAATCCAACTTTATCAACCTTGCCATTCAATTCTCTTTCTTCTTTCTGCTTTGTAATACGAGCAGGTTGTTGTCCATAATTAGTAGAAGCTATAGCATTTGCAAGTGCAACAGCTGTATTAGTAACCATTGAGCCATTACTTCCCCCAATACTACCACTACCACTACTTCTATTACCATTTATTTCCTTCCCTACTTTCCCTCCCTTTTCACCATTAATATCTAAATCTTCCATCTCTTTCCTAACCGGATAATATTTCTGATTGGGTGATAATTCAACTTTTGAAAATGGTCGCTTATTTGAAGTTAATTCAATTGGAATTGCAATTGGAATTTGTGAATCAATTTCCGTTAATGAATTTAATGGTGATGAATTATCATTTGGAGATGACGGAGGTGGTGTTGATGCCATTAAAGACGGATATTTTATTTAGTTTATCCTCTATTGCCACAGATAAACTCTATATTTGGTTGATCTATATAATTATAAGGTTATTGATGATTAGATTGTCTCACTTGTAGTTGATAACGTTATTGTCTCATGTAATAAAACTTGTAATAAAAATTTAAAAAATAAACCTATATAACGAAGAAAACAAAACCACAAAAGGATAATCCGGATATTTTAAATTTATAAACTTGATTGTACCTAACTTAGTAGTATTTTAACCAGCTATTATTACTATGTACTAGTAGATATGTACTGAGTCTTCTTAGTTGAGTAAATAAACTGGGGTAAATCAATAGGAGATGAACCAACCGCTGCTAACTGACAAACAGCCAGCCAGCACCAGTTACTGCTGCCGTTGCTGACTAAGTAGGGTAATTGGGAGTTTACTCGCATATTGCCTCCGGCGGCTGGGCTCTGCACGGGCCCGTTCTTCCGAACTCCGTTCGGACCTTTTCTTCGCAGACTGGGTCACTCGCTCGTGTTATACTTAGTCAGTAGAATATCTGTGTATCTGCTGACTGCTCGAAGCTGTGCCATAGATAATACGAAAACTCAACGATTCAATACTACCTAACTACTGCTAATTTATTATTTTATATATGCATCCATATATATATTTGAAAAATATAAAAGAAAGGGCCCAACAATCTATATATTCACTTAATATTCCCTAATTCCAACCTTTTATTAACTATATAACTACCAATTGATTCATTAATGAATTCAAGGTTAATATACAGCGAAAATGAACTAAGCATGTCCAATACATTTATGCAGGTCAACCGTTATCTTTTGTATGGCTGAAGATGAAGATTACAGTAGATATCACCATAGGATATAATTTGATATTGTAAAGGTAGGCCGATATTAGTATTTGTTTATGAATAACTGTAGATAATAAAATAAATTAAAGTATTAGTAAATAAATTATTCCTATACTATTATTGTTAACTATGATATGGAATGATTACTATGATATTTACTATGATATTGTAACGCTATGTACCTAGTAACTTTTTTTGGTGTAACTTATTATTGATCAAAGACAAGATAATGAGATTGCAGAGCACAGCCTTTACAGAGGATAGAGCACTTTAACCTATCTTAGCTTTTCTTTCATCCTTAAATTAATTATATAAAACTACTCTAAAACTACTTCTATAGAATAAGATAGATAGATATAACGATAGTGTATTAACGATAGTATAGCTACGCTTATTGCTAGTATCAGCCATTATATATGGATCTGGAGGACCCTGTAGACCCTGCATAGCAGTATATATGCGCATTATGGATGCCTTTTCTTCACTAACTAATAAGTAAATATTACAAATACTACTTTAAATATAGTTTATGATAAGCTAACCATTGCTTAATACATTATTTTTATTATTTTTACCTTTACTATACTCTATCAGAGTACAATTATCACCTCCCCACCAGTGAGCACCAGTGGTGCTCGCCCATTATCCAGATCAAACGGCGCTATTGATGGATAAGCAGGTTGCACAGTGATCGAATATTTACAGTGGCATTATTATTTTCGAGACCAACATCAACAATAAGCAATTGAAAATGAGCGAAGAAGTAGACGAGAATACCAAAAACAGATTAATTGCCGACTTTGTAAACGTTTCACAAAGCTCCCCTGATGAAGCGCAAGAATTGCTTGAAGCATCACATTGGAATGTCGAAGTAAGTTAATATAAAAGGCAAGTGAGGATAGTGAATGAATTACTAATAAAATAGGCAGCATTAATGGAATTTTATAAAGAAGGAGAAGAAGAAGAAAATGAAAGTAATAATCCGATACTCAATCCCCCAAGAGGATCAAGTTTATCACCATTTGGTAATGTACTTGGAGGAGGAGTTGCCCCACCACAACCAGTTGCAAGTAATAATCCACAAACAAAACCAAAGTAAGCCTTTACCAGCGCACGCCCCTTCCGAACTCGTTGTTCCAGGCAGCCCCCGGGCGCCGGAGGCAAATACTAACTACTCCCAATAGAACAAAAGTATCTAAAAGATTTGCTACAATTGCTGATTTATCAGGAAATGCATCAAAAGAATCGACTCCATCACACTCCGGATCCGATGAAGATGAAGCAGAGAATTTTTTTACTGGAGGAGAGAAATCTGGATTAGCAGTTCAAAATCCTGGTGATGGTTTAGGACAATCATCTGGTAGATTAATTAATGATATTTTTAAACAAGCACAACGAAATCAAGTTAAAGGAAGTAATCAGTTCAGTGATGATGATGACGATGATGAAGATGAAGATGATATTGATGATATTGAGGGTAGTAGTAGTTTTGGAAGATTTAATAGAAATAGAAAATCAGGAAAACAACAGAGTTTTGGACCTGGATTTACATTAGGAAGTAATGATGTTCCATCAAGACCAGTTATAGATCCAACAGCATCTAATTTAAGTCAAAGACCACCAAGAGTTGTAAGACAACTTACATTTTGGAAAGATGGATTTTCAGTAGAAGATGGTCCATTATTTAGATATGATGATCCGGAAAATATTGCTCATTTAGAAGCAATCAATTCTGGTAAAGCACCATTATCATTATTAAATGTTGAAAATGGACAAGGAGTTGATGTTAGAATTATTCGTAAGATGGATGAAAACTATTCCCCACCAAAAAGAAAGCCGGGAGGATTCCATGGACAAGGTAATAGATTAGGATCACCAGTACCAGGAGAATTCTCAACTTCCAACAGTGCATCAAGTTCCATAGTAAATTTACCAACTGCTTCTTCGACTGTTCCTCCTGCTACCACTACCACAACCCCTGCTAGTACTGGAGATGCCCCAGTACAAATTAGACTTGCAGATGGTAGAGCATTACGAGCACGTTTTCAATCTGCTGGAACTATTCAACAACTTTATGATTACGTCCAAACAAATCAATCATCAAATGAATCCCGTAACTACGTTCTTCAAACAACCTTCCCCAACAAAGAATTATCCGACAAGTCCATAACTTTAAAAGAAGCCGGTGTAGTTGGAGCAGTAGTTGTTCAAAAGTTCGTTTAATATATACTCTACACTCCGTAACATTGCCTCCGGCGGCTGGGCTCTGCCCAGACCCGTCGTTCCGAGCTACGCTCAATTTCAAATATGTATACATTCACTAGGCGCGGAGAGGAGAGCAAATTAGCAATTCCTCGCTTACGAGGAACAACGGGTCCGGGCAGAGCCCGGCCGCCGGAGGCAGGTGAACGGAAGCGGTCATAAAGTATATATTTACAGTGTAGAGTCGTTATTTTCAGATGGAGATGGCCACCAATAGGGTTGGAATCCATGGACGCGGATGTTGCCGGCAGGTGTTTGGATGGCAAATTTAGCGGTTGATGAGCCGAAATGTTCAAGACGGACGAGAGCAAGACCGACATTACCAATAGCAGATAGTAGGGTTCCGGAAGGACGAATGGATGAAGATGATGATTTCGATGATACACCAAATGGAGATGGATTATCAGTTACTCTTGAAAGTCGTGAAGTATCTCCAAGAGTGGATGATATATCTAATATTGAACTACCTGCTAAGGAAGCAGAATTGATCGATGTTGAAACTGGTGAAGCTGGATCATACATAAGAATTGGTTCTTCTGGTTCTTCTGGTTCTTCACCTTCGGGTAATGGTGGTGAGAGAACTACTGGTATAATTCGTTTACGTACTACACCATGATGGTGTGATCGAATAGTTAATTCTTGTCCTTGATAACATCCTTTATTAAAATCAACTCCTCCCATGTAATCCATACAGGAATCTAATGGTAATGAACTACCAGATGGAAGTTCTTGTGATCCTTCAGGTATTCCATACACTAACCTACGGATATTATAAGCATCAACTGAACATTCAGGTAATTCAGCAGCATTAATATAAGCATCAGATAGAACATTCAATGGAGTTTGATTTGAAGGAAGAACAAGTCTTAACCCGAATCCAGGAGCTCTTGAATCATTAGCACCTACTAATGTTGGGCAATAAGGAGTTAAAATAGCTGAATTAGTAATATCCAAAGGAAGAGAATCAGTAACAGTAGAATCGTCCCAAACTTGCCATACTTTTGGAGATGATTCAGATTTATCATCCAACAAAGATATATCAACATCAGATCTAAGTTTATGAATCTTTAACATGGTATACAATTGAGATGCAATAGAAGGATCGCATTCTATTAAATAAGCAGAATCATGTGAACTTTCCATTAATGTTGAATAATGAGTTGAATAGATAAAAGTATCAGTAATGATACGACCCTTTGCATTAAGAAAAGCAGCATAGAATCCAAATGCTCCATGATCATCAGGTCCTGTTAAATGATTAGTGATTAAACCATTAATGAATTTTGAAGAATCAGGACCAGAAACAAATAAAAGTCTTCGATTTAATTTTGTGTAACCTCTTAAAGGAGGTTCAGGAGGAGGAGATTGAGGAGTGAAATAAGAGAATTGACGAGATAATCGAGGAGAGAGCAATTGACTTGGATTTATAAATGAATTATCATTATATCTTAAATTACATCTAATATGTGATTTCTGACTAAATGATCTTATATGCGTAGAATTTGTAATGCGAGGAGAGAACCTTCTAATATTAAACAATATACATGATGTTCTCTGACTGAGAATCTCATTTATATTAGAAAAAGATTTCCCACTCATAATAATACTTCACCAGTCAATTACTAATATATTCCAGCTCAAACTTTCTAAGGGTCCAGTCCCTCTTTCCATTCTTCTTCCCTCATCTCACGAATCTACGGCTGAAGTGAAACTTTCCTCCTCCCTTACCCACCCAGTCCCCCACCCGACCCACCACAAGCCTCCGGCGGCCGGGCTCTGCCCGGACCCGTTGTTCCTCGCTCCGCTCGGAAACTCCTTTCTTTCCTGCTCCTCGCGAAGCGAGGAACAACGGGGCCCGGGGAAGCGCCCCTGCCGCCGGAGGCAACTCCCCGCCGGAGCCTATTGGTAGGATCACGCAATGGCGGTTACGGCGGCGAGTAAGGAACGGTAGTATTATATTAGCCAGTTAAATTAAAGTTAATCAGCTGCAGAACTTAACTGTGATATGCGCGCAAGCTCGTATGCCATGCCATAAGCCAGTAAGTGCAATCCAAATCGATTAAAGAAAATTAAGATTACGAGGAAATTAAGCAGCTGCTGGCAATTGCGAGTAAAGTAAGTAGGTTTATTAATAGAAACAATTGCTGGGTTAATTGCCGGAGATACGCGGAATGTCAGGGGTTTTGGTTGCGTTATAAAAGTTAACCTTAGCGTTGAACTAGCCAGTATTTTGATTATTCCGATGTCGGACACATACTGGCAGTTGGCATCTTATAATGGAAGATTGGAGGGAGTATGGATTCCGGATTGGTTATTCGTTATAGCTATATGGATAAGTTATACATAACGTTATAAATTGTATTGGATATAAGATGATATAGATTGATAAATATAACTATAGTTGTACACTTTGCTGTTTTATATTCAGCACTCTGAGCTGTTAGCGCCCGCCTAGGGTCGCTAGCGAAACTGTGCGAAGTCCTAATATTGTCACTAGTATGGCTTGTGTAAAACACTTTTGAATGGTAACTTTAGCAACGAAATAACAAGCGAATTCGCACTTGATCGCAGTCCGAAAGGATGCTTTGTTTAAGAAGGTAGCTAGCTAGTTACAAAAGGTATATATACACACAATAGATAATTATATATGGGCTTCACGACCCACGACCACTCACCCTTCCTCGCTTCGCGAGGAACAACGGGTCCGGGCAGAGCCCGGCCGCCGGAGGCAAACAAACTCCCAATGCAATGCAATTATCTGCCTGCCTGTTGGACACGATATTAGTTGACTGGCAATCAGCCAATTAATCCATTTATTGAGGTTATGGAGGGGTGATGGAGTTCGGAGGTAGTTAATGGGTTAGATAGTAGTAGTGGTTGTTAAATGAATATATATTTATTATAAAATATAGTATAAAGAAAGATATATTAATGTATTTTATAAATCGTACTATATGTAAGGTCATGGTGTGATAGACCAATAACGTTGAACTCTACTCAGATTACAAGCAGCTCGCTCTACACTGTACTCTGTACAGAATTATCTGCACTATTCCCAACTACAAGGCTTTACGCTTAACCAAACCCACCAACTGGCAGCCCTTATTTTTTTATTAGCCCCTTTGAATTTCTTCTCTTTTCTTACTTCAAACTCTGCTGTTAATTTTGTGAACATAACACAAAAACAACAATAAAGAAAAGTTCTCCTTAAATTTTTTTTCTCTTTGAAATAAAATACAAAGAAAGGAAAGAAGGTAAAGAAGAGAAAGAAGTAGAAAAGGAAAGGAAAGGAAAAGAAGAAGAAAAGAAGAAGTTGAGGTTTTGAAAATATTTCATAAGCTGATCGAGTAATAGAGAAAGGGAAATCGAAACAGACTTCCATAAAATAAAAATTCAAAAATCCAAAAAAATTTATATTAAAAGTAACGAAGTTACGTTTAGGAATAGAAAGGTCAGTAGATTCTTTTAATAGTTTAGAGAGTAAGTAGTGATGGTGGTAGGATGGTAGTTGTAGAGGGTAGATTTAGAGAGGACCTTGATGGGGTAAATGTAGAGTAAATGTAGAGTAAATTTACTAACCATTAGAACTCTTGTAGATGGCAGAATCGTCTTTATTTGGTCGTAATATAATGTACCAACAGCCGAATCAACCTCAAGGACCGTCACCATATCAACAACAATTTGGTTTAAATGGTTCTAGTAATTTGCAACAGAGTAAATCAACACCATTTGACTCTGATAATGGTAGTGGATCAGTTAGTGGATCAGGGGGTGGATCGAGTGGTGGATCAACTGGTGGTTCCTTTTTAAAAGTATCTGGTGGTAATACTTCTATGTTTTCTAATGGTGGTAATAATGCAGTAAGAAGAACCCAATCTCGTCATTTTGATTTTTTAGCTGGTGCAAATGATTTACCAGGGTTTGATGGATTATCAGTTTCAAATACATGGAATGGTCGTAATGTTGGATCTGGTAATATTCCTGGTACTGTATCTCCTTTAGCTGGTACTGGTGCTGGTACTGGTGGTGCGTCACAGATTTTACCTCCTCCTCTTGCAAGATCAACTTCACCACATCCTCCATTTCCTGGACAATCTGCTTGGTTAGATCAATCAATTTCTTCCCTTAGAAGTATTTCTCCTCGTCCTCCAAAACCTGGTAGTAGTAGCAGTAGTAGTATTAGTGAAGTTCCAAATGGTTTACCTATTAGTAGTAGTATCACCAGTTCTGGTAATACCAATACTATTAGTCCTGTTTCTAATAATTCTTCTATTCCATCAATCATTGCTCCTTCAACATCTCCATCAATGTCGATTTCTAATCTTCAAAATGATGATGAATTAATCCCAACTGCTATTGTTATTAAGAATATCCCCTTTGCTATTAAAAAAGAACAATTACTCGATGTTATGACTTCAATGGGTTTACCATTACCATATGCTTTCAATTATCACTTTGATAGTGGAGTTTTCCGTGGATTAGCATTTGCAAATTTTACTACTCCAGAAGAAACTGGGGCAGTCATTTCGAATCTTAATGGTAGAGAAATTGGTGGACGTAAATTACGTGTTGAATATAAAAAGATGTTACCATTAGCAGAACGAGAAAGAATTGAAAGAGAAAAGAGGGAAAGAAGAGGGCAGTTGGAAGAACAACATCGTAGTACTGGTAATTCTCAAAAGACATTAAATTCAAATACACATAATGGTAATAATGGTAATAATAATGGTAATAATAGCGGTAATAATGGTAGTAACAATAGTAACAATGGTAATAATAACAATTCAAACCATCACCATAATAACAACCATCATAATCATCATCATAATGGTAATCAATTAAATCATATTCATCATACACAAAAAGTTGATTTAAATGATCCGGAAACTTTAGAATTTTATTCACAAATTTTACTCTTTAGAGATGATAAAGCAAGATCTGAATTATTATTTCCAGGTAGTTTATTACCACATCAACGTAAAATTGTAGCAGTTTTAAGTAGCCAACTTGGGTTGTTATTTACTGGTGATAGAATGAATGGAGGACCAATTGTTGTATTAAAACAGCAACAGGGTGGACAAGGACAAGGACAAGGTCAACAGGTACAAGGACAAGGACAACAAATGCCACCACCACCACCTCCTCAGCAATTATCTCAACAACAACTTCAACAACTTCAACAAGGTCAACTTCAACATATTCAACAATTTCCTGGTAATAATCAACAATCTCCTCCACCAGGATTATTTGACTATAATGGAAACGTTGGACATATTCACCATCCTCAGCCTCAGTATTTGAATAATAATCAATTTTCAAATCAACCTCCACAAGGGATTTTTCAACCTCAACCTTTGCAGCCAGCACCACAATTAGTTCAGCAGCAACAACAACAACAACAGCAGCAACAGCAACAACAACAACAGCAGCAGCAGCAACAGCAACAACAACAACCTCAAAATTCTCAACTTCGTGGTACTAAATCATTTGCTGATATTAGAGCTCCTGCTACTTATCCTTATAATATCTCAGCACCAGGAACTCCAACTGGTTCACCATTCTTCCCTTCCCAAACTCCACCACCTGGTTCTAAACATTCAATTACAACCAACAATCAACCTCCTCAACCACAATTCCTTCCACTTATGTCTCTTCAACAACAACAACGTGGATACCCTTACCTTGGCCAAGCTGGTCAACCTCAGATTGGGTTTCAACAACAGCAACAACAGCAACAACAACAACCTCAACAACCTCAACAACAACCTCAGTATGACCTTACAAACAGCGTTGGTTCTTTGAGTGATTCATTCTCTAGTGCACTTAGTTTAGCTGGATCTAATCGTCCACATACCGTTGGTAATACTACCAACAGCGTTGGTAGTTCATCACCAACTGCTAGTGTAAACAGTGTTCATGAATCAATCAACTCGTCCTCCTCCAACAACAACGCAATAACTAATGCTGGTGTTATCGGGTCTAAATCTGGGGTACATGATGAAAATTAAAATTTTTAACGATTGTTAATGATTCTAACGAGCCAGAATGAAATGAAAATGCATTGAATAGCAACAAAAGGATAGAAGAAAAAAAAACAATTTTTATTATGGACATTCTTTTTGTTTTTATTTTCATGTGATATGATATGGTTTATGAAAGAAATGATTTTATGTGTTCTTTTTTTTATTATTTTTAAATTTTTCTTCAATATTGAAGATAAAAAATGTGACCCGACGAAAAGCTTTATAATATATATATCTATATATACATATAAAAATGAACGATGATTACGTATGATATGATGAACTAATAGGTTCTAAAATTAAATAAAGATGTAGTAGTGATTAATATATACAGTTATAAGATGAAGCAGGGTGGTAGGTTGCATATACAATAATCTGTAACTTATATGGAATATTTATCAAGCAATGATCTTGCTGTTGATGCTAAATGTTCAAATGATACAGAAACAGTCCCTTCCTTTGTTGGTTTGTTTCTTATTTGAATTTCTACTAAACCAGTTTGTTTATAATGCTTTCCTACAACAATAGCAAGAGGGAATCCTATACCTCTAGCATTAGCAAGCAAAACACCAAATTGATTAGAGCGATCATCCCACACTGAATTTATGCTATACTTAACCAGTTCATGATGAATATTCTTTGCATCTTCTTCATTATTACTAACGATAATTGCATCAAAAGGAGATACTGATTTTGGCCATACCAATCCATCTTTGTCACTAGATACTTCTGCAATAGCAGATATAAGACGACTAACTCCTATACCATAACAACCCATATAAAGTGGTTCCATCCGACCACTACTACTAGTTGTTACTTTAGCATTTAAAGGAGTAGAATATTTTGTTCCTAAATAAAAGGTATGGCCTACTTCAATAGCTTGATGGATATCAAGAGAAGACTTACAAGAAGGACATGATTCACCTTTTTCAACTTCCACAATAGGAGAATGTTTTACTTCTTGAATGGTTATAGTATCAAAGTTAATAGATTTATCAGTAGTATTAAGAGAAGATTTAACTAAATCAATAACGTTTTCCGACTGAAAATCAATTCTTGCATCAATAACAGGAATAATAGTACATTTATCACCTAACAAACTAAGAACATCCTCCTTATTAACCTCAATCAAATCATATTCAGTATTCTCTCTAAATTCCTTTAATACATGAGTATTAACATTCCTATTACCAGGAGAATAACTAATAATAACAAAACTACTATTTGATTTTGATTTAAAAGCATTTTGAGCAGTGAAAAATTGAACCTTTGCGCCATCAATCGCAACCGCCTTAACACCATTTACACCACCTGATACTGCTCTCTCTATATTAGCAGTATACCCACAATCATTACACTTCACCACTGAATCCTCTCCTGCATCAGAAATATAATGATATTCATGAGATAAAGAACCACCAATTGAACCCGAATCAGCTTCTGCTACTTCAACCTTCAATCCAATATCATTAAAAATCTTATCATATGCACCCTGAATCTCCTTATAAGCAACCAAAGCACCATCTTTAGATTCATCAAACGAATATAGATCTTTCATAGTAAACTCCCTACCTCTTAACAATCCACCTCTTGGCCGTTTTTCATTTCGATATTTCTTTGAAATCTGAAACAATCTTAGAGGAACCTGTTTATAAGAAGATAATTCTGTCATCATAGTAGTAATCTCCTCTTCATGAGTAGGAGCCAACAAGAATTTATCATCTTCAAGCATAAAGAATTCATTACCCGTTTGCAACCTCCCAGAAGCTTTCCAAATCTTACTAGAAGCCAACGTAGCAAGACTTGCCTCAGCACAATCCACCTGATCCAACCTCTTACGAATAATTGATTCAATTTTATTCTGAACACTATTTCCTAAAGGAAGAATATTATAAATCCCAGAAGAAGATTGACGTAAATAACCATAATTTGTTAATAAATCAACCGAACTACTCTTTTCATTTGGTTTAAACTTCCTCAATGGAGCGAATAATCTAGATAATCTCTTAAATCCACTCATCATAGCCTTCTCTCTCTATCTACTCCACCTCCTCCTTGATCTACAAATTTCACCCCCTAACACACCCTAACCCCACAATGCCTCCGGCGGCCGGGCTCTGCCCGGACCCGTTGTTCCTCGCTCCGCTTGGAAATTAAATCTCACGCCCCGTTCCCACCGCATTTTCTGCGCGGAGCGCAGCAACGGGTCCGGGCAGAGCCCGGCCGCCGGAGGCTGTGTACGGTGGGGTAGGGTGTTTGGAGGTTAAAATACATTATTAGAAATACAATTTGGTTTAATATACTTGGGTTTTTTATTTAAATTAAAATATAAGAGACAGACAAAGTGGATTGATTCACAAGTTTATGTGTTCATATAAGTAGATGGATCAACCCCTTCTTCTGGGAATGGGGTGATATTAACTTCAAAACGTTCTTGAATCTTTTCTAAAACCTTTTGATCATCTTCACTTGAAACAAATGAAACTGCCAAACCTTTGGTACCAAAACGTCCAGCACGTCCAACACGATGAAGATATTGATCAGCTTCGGTTGGTAAATCGTAATTAATTGCTAAGTTAATACGTTCAATATCAATACCACGTCCAAAAACATCAGTGGAAACACAAATACGTTTGTTGAATTCTTTAAAAGACTTATAACGAGCAATACGTTCTTCTTGGGCCATAGCAGAGTGGACAGCAATTGATGGGAAACTACATTCATTAAGTAATTTGTTTAATTCATTTGCACGTCTAGTTGATTTGACAAAAATAATAACTTGATTGAATTCTAAATTGTCGAGTAAATCGTTTAATTTACGATTCTTATCTTTTTCTTCAAGTTTAACGTAATATTGTTGTAAACCGTGTAAAGTTAATTTAGTTTCATCATCAACATAAATTTCTAATGGATTTTGCATAAATCTTTTACAAATTGGACGAATTTCTTGGGAAAGAGTTGCAGAAAACATCATAACTTGCTTTTGATGAGGAGTTGCTCTGAAAATATCTTGAACATCTCTTCTCATATCAACTGCTTCAAGTACTTTATCACACTCATCAATAACAAATGTCTTAACATTACCAAGCCTAATATGCTTATCTCTAACAAGTGCGTTCATTCTACCAGGAGTTGCAACAACAATATGAGGACAAGTTTCCTTCTTCTTTAAAAGTTCAATATCATTTTGAATTGGGGTACCACCATAGAAATCAGTAGTACGAACATCAGGAAGATATTTCGAGAAACGAGCATATTCATTCTTAATTTGATAAGCTAATTCTCTAGTATGACATAATACAACAACTGAAACTTCTCCATCGACTGGGTCGATTTGTTGAAGTGTTGAAAGAACAAAAACTGCTGTTTTACCTAAACCAGACTTAGCTTGACAAAGAACATCAGTACCGAGAACAGATTGAGGAATACAGACTTGTTGGACTGAAGATTGTTAGTAATTGTTTAAGGGTGGTCCCTGGGGTCATCTCCCCATTGTAATTTAGCTAAGGTGAATTGGTGAGAAGGCAAGTAGGTGAATTGAGTGGTAGTAATGTCTATCTGTTTGTCTGACTTTTTATCTTGTAATTTAATCATGTTAATAAGTCATGTGATCCGCATAAAAAGTATTGAGAATATCCAACTTGAAAATCATGTGATATCCGGATAAAAACGGATTTGAAATGGAATCGAAAGCATATAATAGTAAAAATACTACTAATACTACTACTTCCAATAATAATAATAGTAATGATATTTAAAGAAAGATCTTGTAGACCTTCTTCTCCACTCATTCAACTTTACTATCTTCTAATCTTTAATCTTATCTTTAATCCTATCCTATCCTATCATATCATATCCTATGATCTCTTAATGAAGTTGTTCTAACTTTTCATAATAACCCACGATATACAATTTTCCTTCATAATAGACATTTTCATTATTACTGACATTAAGACCTCATCAATATATAGCTACTCCTTCAACCCAATTCCCCTTAGCTAAAATCAAAAAATCCTCCTTGTTATATTTACCTTCAGATGGATGTTCAAAACCACAATCAACAATAGCTCTTAATAATTCAGGTTTTAATAAGAAATCGCGGAAACCAGTTGAATGGATACCAACATATGAACCCTTCTTATCACCGTTTTCTTGCTTAATAGCAGCACCATCAACAGTAGTAGTTTCAGTTGAAGCTTCAGCGGCTGGAGCAGAAACGTTGACATTAACTTCCTCAGTATCGGAATAATCGAGGAGTTCCTCTTCACCTTCGTGAGACATTTTTCAAAAAAATTAATCTAGAAACTGAGAAAATCAATTGTTAGAATTTGTAGAAAGAAAATAACTGGGGAGTTGGTTGAAAAGAGAGAAGTGAATGAATGAATGAATGAAAAATTAGAAATGCCATTTTAATTATGACTTCGAGAGTGGCTATACACACTAACGGCTGTTCATATTAACAAAAACCAACAATCAATACTAATTTACAACCAACTCAACCGTTCCACTGCAATCAATATCAGTATACATACCAAAAAAAAGTTGTGAAGAATTTTCAATTAAAGCAAGAAGTTTATAAAAACAATCGAGCTTTTGTTTGTTGTAAATTATCAGCACAAGCAGAAATTGTAATGTTGAAGAAGAGGAAGGAGAAGTTGGAGACTTTGATCGGAGGATGAAATATGCAACGAAAGTCACGCCGCTTAAGCCGGGTAATGTTGTTAATGGTGATGAATAGGGCAAGGAGAGAAATAGTGGTGAGGTGGTTGGTTCCGAAAGAGGAGAAAATATGGAGATGTTCACGGTTGGGAGGAAACGCGTGAAGATGGAGAAGATACGAAGATGGAGGAGGAACAACGGGTCCGGGCAGAGCCCGGCCGCCGGAGGAATAGTGGTTTAGATAAAATATATAATAGTATTAGTATACATAAATTAAAAAAAATAAATCGTTATTATTTAAATTATCGTTACTATCGTAATTCTTGTATCTTAGTTAAAGCTTTTGGATGTTTTTGAGCAGCAGCTTTAAAATACCAACGTTTGGCTTCATCTTTATCAGCTTTTACACCAATGCCAACCTCTGAGAAGTATCCAAGAGCATATTCAGCTTTTGCAAGCCCTTTTTCAGCAGCTTTACGAGCCCAAAGATACGCTTCAGTATCAGATTGGGGTAAGATACCTTCGGAACCAGTTAAATACCAACCAGATAATGCTAATTCGCTTTCAGGTTCACCCTTTTCAGCAGCTCTACTGTACCATGCAATACTACGTTTTGGATCTATTGGACATCCTAATGTACCATATTCATAACAACAACCTAATCTAAATTGTGAAGGAGGATAACCTAATTTAGCTGCTTTAACAAATAAATCAAAAGCTTTATGTTCATCTTTTAATAACATTGAAGAAGTTCCCAGATCATTTACAGATAAATCACCCATTAGTAAATCAGCTCTTTCGTAAAGAAGACCTAATTCATGAACACTATGAGGGGAATTTGAATCAGCTTTTTCTGCGGCTCTTTGTAACCAAGTAATTGCTTCCATGAGACTCTTTGGTTGACCAAGTAAACCATTTAAACTAATCATACCTAATTTATACATTGCAGAAACATCGCCCATTTGTGATGCCTTTTTATAATAGAAAACTGCTTTTTCATAATCTCTTTTAGTGCCAGCACCAATTTCATTACAAACAGCAACTCTATAAGAACCTTCAGCATGATCGAGTTTTGATGATTTTAAATAAAATTCATATGCCTTTTCATGATCAACTTCAAGACCAAGACCACCAGAGGAATAGTTTGATGCGAGATAAAATACTGCATCAGCATATGGATTATTTGCCAACTTTTTAACAATTTTATAAGCTTGATTTATCCATGCATCGCGATTCTTTCTTTCAGTTTTAGCATCAATACGACTAGTTGGTAGTGCAATAGTAGTAGAATCAGCATATCTACTAGTTAATCTTTGACTTGCTTCAACAAGTTTTTTAGCAAAATCAAGTTGTAATTTTGGATCATTAGCACGTGATTTAGCCAATCTACGAATTTGTTCAAATTCTTCAACAGTAATAACTTTAGCCTTTTCAGCTAATGGTATTTCATTTAAAGGATCTACTGATGGAGTATTGTATAAACGTACAGGAGGAGGTTTTAAAATGCCTTGGTCACCACTTGACAATGAAGAATGACGAGATGAACTAGAATGTTGTTGTTGGTGGTGATGGCTTGAAGGAGAAATTTGAGGGGAAAGTTGAGGAAGTTGAGGTGAAATATGAGAAGTAGGAGATGATTGTACCGATCCTTGTTGGGATTGAGTTTGAACTTGTAAATGAGGTTGTGGATAAGATCTATGAGGAGCCAATCTTGGAATTGATTGAAGAGATGGTGGTAGTGGTTGCTGTTGTTGGTGTTGTTGTAGTTGATTTGATAATGATCCATGTGGTGGAGGAATAGGATGCTGAGCAGCTACTTCAGATTCATCTAAATACATATTTAAAACATCGTCACTTGCTGCTGGAGATTCAGTATCAGCTATAGCTCTTGGAGCATAAGGACTGGATGGATCATGACCAGAAAATGGTGGAGTACGATGAAGATCATCTTGTTCATCATCATATAATTGGATAGGAGATTCAGAAAGTTCTTTACGATATTCTGCTGCTAAAGGAGAAATTGATGCAATTCCAACTGTTGAATCAGGAGGGATTTTATTTGTAGAAATATTAGCAGATCTTTCTCCCGATTGTACTTGATAAAAGTTTGTTTTAGTAGGACTAGGACTGGAGAGGGAATCAGTTGATTTTGAATATTGTTTGTAATGAGGGCTGATCTGAGGAGGTGGTTGATGATGTTGGTATTGATGAGGAGGTTTTTGAGCTACAGGTTGTTGATACTGTTGATATTGTTGAGGAGGAGGTGAAGGTTGTTGTTGCTGGTAATGTTGAGGTGCTGGAGGAGGTACTTGTTGTTGATATTGTTGAGGAGGTGGAACTACACGTTGTTGATGTATTTGCTGTTGCACTTGCTGTTGTACTGGTTGTGATGGTGGCTGTTCTTTATAAAAATCTTCTACTGGATAAGGGGGCTCAGATGGTTGATAAACTGATTTATATTGATCATTAGGTGGATTATTAGTATAAGGTTGTTTTTGAGGCGGAGGTGGAGCTTGTCTAACTGGTTGATTTGAATACACATAATTAGGATTTGGTGACGCAGTTCTACGAGGAGATGATAAATTAGAACTACTAGTACTATAAGTAGGAGATATAGGACCATGTTTTGTACTTGCATTACTAGCACTATAAGAACGACCATAAGGACCAGGACCAGGACCCATTGAACCCGGGATTAGAGTGGTTTGTGCAGGTAGTGATTGTTGAGAAGGATGATTTCTTGAAGGAGGTGGTCGTTGTGGTTGTTGGATATGATATCTTTGTGGTTGCTGCGGTGGTTGTTGCGGTGGTTGTTGATGTGGTTGTTGATGCGGTTGTTGATGTGGTTGTTGATGTTGTTGTTGGTGTGGTTGTTGTTGTTGCGGGTATTGTTGTTGTTGGGAAGTTGGTAATGGTTGTTGATATTGCTGCTGTTGATACTGCTGAGGTGGATTTTGCTGCTGATACTGTTGCTGTGGCTTTTGCTGCCTTGGTTGTTGTTGTTGTTGTTGTTGTTGTTGTTGTTGTTGTTGTTGTTGTTGTTGTTGTTGTTGTTGTTGTTGTTGTTGTTGTTGTTGCTGAACTCTATGACCATTACTTTGAGGGTAACCCTGTTGATATCCACTATAGGATTTTGATTTTTGAACTGGCTGAGGAAATCCTTGTGGAATATTTTGTGAAACATGACCAGCAGGTCCAGCAGGTCTGCTTTGATATCCACCACTTGGATTTTTAACAGGTGAATACCCACCACCACCACCACCACCACCACTACCTGGATAATTTACATACCCTCCTTGAGGTTGTTGATAATATCCATTTTGATGCCTTCCATTTGAAACACCAGGTACAGGCATCGGACTTGGACCTGAATTAGATCCTTGTCTTACTGGTTGAGGAGGGTACTGAGGATTATACTGAGAAGACATAATTCAGTGATAATCTAAAACAATTGGCGAAAATTTGAATCCTGCTTTCTCGCGTAAATAATTTTCTATATATAAAACTCTAATCTTGTCTAAGTGAATGTCTTAAATACTGATTAAGTGGTTGTTGGCTAAGAAAAACTTAAAGTTAAATAAAGAATTTTCTATAAAATAAAGTTAATAATAATATTCACAAGAATCGTTCCGATATTTCAAGGTAAATTCTAATGAAGAGGCTTGTGATTGATTCTACTTATACTATTCTTCCCTACGTATATATAAATATCAAATACAATCAATTCCTCATTAATTCATTCTTTACCATCACCGTGTCCTTCCACCTTTAATCCTCATCCCCACATTTACCTACCTTATGATCAACAATATGACAAGAAGTCATATACTAATTTCCGTAATCTTAAGCCAAATATATCTATAGTCTTTCTCTCTTAGTAAATTTATAATCTTATGATAAAGTTAACGAATTGAAATATCTATTGTTCTATCGTAACCCACACTATACTGATTATCGGAATGGGAAATATTTGATTAGCCGATTGACATGCAAAAAGGGCCAGGGCCTTATATTAAAGGATTGGGGTAATTTCATCAACCCTAACCTATAATCAAGATCTAGGCTGTAATGCGCAGTTGGTGCCAGTTAAGAGAATTAGCTACTGATATTTATGGTTATCATAAGATATTGTTGTAAGGAGGATTATGAATAGAAGATTATCAGTAAGCCGATGGCAGGTGAAAATAAGTAAAAATGTATATAATAAGTTAGTAAAGTAAGTTATCTAGTCTATCCATCTAGTTATATTTTAACTTCTAACATCGATAAATCTTAATAGTTATCAAAAAATATCACTAATATACCTATTAATTGCAAAAGTCAGCTATGTATTAGTACAGCTGATTATTCCATGGCCATATCGTTATAACGATATGATTCTATACATTTACATGCCGGATTCTAGCCTGACCGAGCATCAAGCGTCATGCTGTGCATCAGCCTAAGATATTAACAGTTAAGCTGAATCTGATAGACAATCCTTAATGCGGTTTAACAGGCTGAACTGCCTGCCCATGGTTGCCCCATGGCTGCCAAGAGGGAGTTTAAGTCTTAGCCATCATATGAACACCGCCAGTCTTTGTTGTATTTTTACCAACTTACAAGTAATAGCTAGCAAATGATAACATTGATATGAATGAATATGTAAGATGACTGAACATTTAAAGAACGTAGCTGAAATGTGTGTATTTTTGGTGTTAACATATTGCACTTGAGACAGCTACGGCTGGCTTTTGACTCTCACCACTCAAAGGCTGTTACTCGGCGCGGTTGACTATCCCTCTGTATGTATCCTGCAACCTTATCCGTTAATGCCAATAATAGCGGGCCGACAAGCAGCTAGCCGGGTAGATAAATTCCCCCAACCGGCTATATAAGCTACACTTCCTCGCTACACTTCCTCGCTACGCGAGGAACAACGGGTCCGGGCAGAGCCCGGCCGCCGGAAGCAAATTCTACGGACAAATGTTATTTAAATAATATTTATTCACAATATACTCCTATATATACATTTAATTTAATTTAATCAATTAATTGACTTTCTTGTCATCACCATAAGAACGAGTACCGTAATGACCATCAATAACGATAACGTCTTGTGGACGATAATCAAATTTACCAGTGAGATAAGATTCTAAGATATTCTTAGTACCAAGAGCATATCTTTGTTGGGCATCAAGAGAAGTACCACTGATATGTGGAGTCATAGCATTACCAGCACCATATTTGTTGAACATTGATCTCCATGGATGATCAGCAGGAGCTGGTTGTGGGAATGAAGTATCACCACCATAACCTC